>JACMIF010000625.1:0-27681 GCA_014805445.1 Diplogasteroides magnus | reverse complement strand
CCCCCCCCCCCCCCCCCCCCCGCCCCCCCCCCCGCCCCGGGTACTCTACATGGGAAAGGCAAACGGAGAGTGATCACAATCCATTCATCCATTCAATCGGACAACACACAAACTACTTGTCTTCTCACATTATCACATATCTCCTCAATCTTCACACTGTACTACCTTTTCTCGAAGAGATAGACTAGAAGCGCTTCGGTATATTTGTCTTCATTCTTCTTTGGAGCGCTATTATCTCACGACGAGAAATTTATCGATTTAGAACATCCTAATAGGAATCTGTTTATTGAGATAAAGAAGTGAATATGAATAGATGTTTGTGTTTAGGGATGTCCTGCCCACCTTCTCCATTCTCGATCATTCGGTCACATGAGAGTTCAATGCAGAATAGAACCTTCAACTGCAGTTGCTGCCTATGAAGGAATCAAGGATGCAATGAATGAATGTACTGAAAGAATGAAGTGAGGAGACATCCAATCATTCCCACTCAATACCATTCAGATTCCTCCCTTGGGATTGCTCTCACACTGATGACATCATGCATGACCCACTTGTACTCAAATACGGTATACGAAAGACCATACTCAGACTCTTACCTGTGATGTTGCAGGATACAAGGAGTCAGCATTGGTGTATGCACTGTCTTCAGCAGGTGCTGCATGGGGAGTGGCCACTGCGTGTGCTCAGGTTGTTAAGAGACTCTATCACTTACAGTATCCTCTCAGGGATGGCTGACTGATTGTGAATGTTCGAAGGAACAGGCTGCCAATGGACATCATTGGGAGTGGGGAGGATGTGCAACGGGGATTCAGGTGGGGGAGGGGGTGGGGGAGGGAGAGGAGAGGTGATTGCAGCACGGAATCACTGCATCCAGGAAGATGCTCACACGTACCAATGGAGCAGTTGGAGGGAATAGTGCATTGAGGAGATTGGAGAAACACAATCTAAAGGCTGGAAGACTAGTGAGGAGAAGGGAAGGGAGACAGAGAAGGGAAACTCTTATACAGGCAGTCAAGAAGACACTCAAGTCTATATGCAAGTGTCATGGAGTATCTGGAAGTTGTCAACAACAAACATGTTGGAAACAACCTGCATCTATGAGTTCTATTACGAAACATCTCATTGACAAGTATGACACTCAGTCAAAGACGCAGTCAATCACCCATTCAGATATAACAAGGCAAGACTTATGATGGACGAACTGGGCAAACCGCGCAATAATGATCTCCTCTTTCTTGAATCATCTCCTGATCATTGTTCAAGGAGAGAAGAAACACCAAGGTAAATGATACTCAGGGGAATACGCAGTGAATGTGAATTAAGAGTGTGTGGATGGAGAAATGAGACTCATGTACAAGGAGATTGTGGAAGACTCTGTTGTGGAAGGGGATTCAATGTAAGTGAAGGGAAGAAAGAAGAGAGAGATTCTTCTCCATTCAGATCACTCATCAAGTATCCTCATATAAATGTGACTGCAAGTTTGTATGGTGTTGTCAACTACAGTGCAATGACTGCATGCAACATCGATGGGTGTCCACCTGCACCTGACTGCGTCACAGCCCCATCAGGCATACTGCGCAGTTGCCCCCTTCAGGAAGAGTTGCTCCAGTGGAGAAAGTTCTCATGTAATCATAATATAAATGTCGTGAAGTACGGGTTGATTGGTTGTGTTTGTGTGAAATGATAAATGAATTGGGAGTCATTCTTCCCATATGGTACAATGTCAAAGGGTCACTCACTACCATTGTGAACATTCCTCTTGAGTGTCTTTCCCTTCCCCCATCCATCCTCTTTCCAGAGTATCGAAGGGTTAAAGTTGAGTGATCTCGCCCCTCAGTCAACTTATCCTTCATTTCCTATCTCAACTGTTTGTTTGTTGTGTAGAAACAGAAGACATCCTTCATTACCACCTTTTATTACTGCACAAAGATGTAAAATTGTGAATATGAGACCGTTTCGCAGTTCTTCAAAGACAATTCTCTCATTCTTTCAAAATGTTCTCTTTATGGCAATGCCCTCATTTCGCAAGTCGTAATCTCTGATTGACTCGTATCTTACCGAGTGAAGACATTCCCTCAATTCTCTTCAGAGTGCTCATACATGCTTTCCACTACTTGAGCTCTTTGTGTGTACATACACCATTTTTGAAGAGAGCTCGGTGTTGTTACCGGCCACTGTTTTCTTGGCGGCGACCAGTGATGAACATCGTTTGAAAGCCAGATACGAGCCACAATTTAAAAAAAAATTACAGCTTTAGATAATTTTCGTCACGACCGTATTGAAACATTGCATAAATGATTAGTTTTCAATCGCGCCCTCTAATTACTGTACCTGCTGTGCGCGCGCGGTTTCCAAAACGTAGCATTTTCATAGTTCAACTTCATTATTTTATTGTGAAGCCTAGAGTCTGTTTTCCCTTGCAATAACATTTTAGCTCGATGTAGTTGAATACCAAGTACGGGTATAAGTCCATTTCGCAGCTCTAAGAAGTCATGCTAATGGATTTGATGCCATTAATCGTTTTGAAGTGTACTGGCAACGATTTCATGTATTCATTTTGAAGTTCGTTTTGCAGCTGGATCCATTGCTTTCATTTTACTGATAGTTTCGTATACATCGATTTAAGCTTCGGTAGTACATATGTATACTAAACTTTACGATTGAACTTGTCATTCTCCTCCAATGATCATTTTTGTTGTTGTTTGCCCATTTGGTTAGCCGTGATTCAGCAGAAAGGCGGGCCTGGTGAAATCGAATTGGGGGAAGGGTGACTCACCCTTGTCCCTCCCAACAGACTCCATCTCCATTGCATTGACTCCCTTTCTTCAGAGAGACCGACACTCTAATTCGGGTCAGCATTAGTTGACTGTCTCTTGGGGGTAGCAACTCTCCCTTTCCCCTCCATCATCTCTTTCTTATTCACTTATAAAAAGGGAAAGGTGCAACTGTTTAGTGTAGCGATCAATGTCGATAAACAAGAGTGGGAGGGACTGTGTTAATAGACATGGACATGGATGCAACCAGTTGCACGCCCATCTCTCTTCCTTTTCTGCTTATCACTATTCTCGCCTCTGTTGTCATCCCAGTCTTGTCATGTCCATAATCGTCCTCTTCTCTCTTTCGATTGAACACGAGAGGGACGTGACGCTTTTTGCACCTTTTGCCTCGTTTGTATGCATTGCGTCTCAGTGGTTACAAGAGGGTTCCCTTGACAGATCACATCGACTCCCCTCATATGATACTTTATACACTCTGATCTACGAGAAAACGTCATCATGGCTACTACTCACGTTCGTTTCCCTTCTCAATTCTTTCTTGAGAGTAGAGCCCGGACTTTGAATGTAATAGTTTCATGGCAGAGGGAGAGGTGATTGTTAGTGAATGGAATGAGAATAGAGAATGCGAAGTGATCCTCTTAAGAGCCAATCCAATGTGCATACTGATGAGAGTGTCAACTCTTTGTGCAGAATACAATAAACCTTTTGCTCACTCTTTTAGTGGCATAGTTGGTGTGGGCTGTTAGGCATGATAGCATCTCTCACTTTCTAGATAAGACGGGTGTGACTGGACGAGGCCAAATCGATTCAGAATGCAATCAAACCAAATTCCATTTAATCCTTTTTCATTCCAATTAGGATTTATATCAAAACATTATTGAAGATATTGTATTGTGCTTTTTTTACAAATAAATTCTAAATAAATAGTGTACAGATGGTAATATAAATAAATATTGATTTGAGTCATTCCTGTCTGCATTGCCCACACGTAAATATGTTTCTTCAGAACGATGTGCCCTCGGCGGGAAACGTCGCAATGCTTGTAAACAGATTGAGCAAAGTTGACATTTCTCTACAGAGGCCAACGACTGTCGACCAACCAAGTGAGACATGATTATGATGTCAATACAAAAGGATTAACTGTCTTAAGTCATTGAACAGAAGAAATGAGTGAATGTTGATGTCGAATAGGTCATTTCAATTGAATGAAAGAGTGATTCCATTACAGAGAAGCAGTTTCAAGTGGTGGCGTATCCGTACAAGGCCCAGCAAGCAGATGAATTGGATTTGGAAGTGGACGATATTGTGGAGGTACGAAAAGGGAGAATGGTACAATCAGAACATCATTCCACCACGAATATTGAAAGCCTCGATTGTATTATGATCTCACAATCAAAGGCCTCTAGAATGATCATTTCGTGATGACTATAAGTGATTGACTTTGTTATGATTATTGATTGTGATCTGATGAATAGCCCACACAGGTGATGTCTCACATAGAGGATGGATGGAATAAGGGAAAACTGCAGAAAAATGGAAAAGTGGGAATGTATCCGACCAACTACTGCCAAAACCACAGTGAGTATTTTGAGACAACTTTCCATAATATGAAGTATGCGCAATGATTCATTCCCCCCGTTCCATCTCCTGTACTTATTCTGAAGAAATGTTTATGCAAAGATCAATATGATCTTTACAAGGATATTGAAGGTAGAGGATGGATAGTCCATCTCCCTCAAACCTGTCCATCCATGCCCATTCCTTCCGGTCCTTAGACATTGTTGTATGCGCGAAGCTGTAGAATGGCCATTGCATGAATAGGAAAGAAAGAGAGTGTGGGTGAATAAGAGAGGGAAGAGAAAGAAAGTGCACGAGTGTCCCTTGGGGGGTTAAGTAGAAAGAGAAGAGGGTGAGAATAGAAGATGTCTCACATGGAAGACACTTCTCTATTCATGCTCTTTTGCCTTCTTCCTTCTGTCCTTTCATCTCTTTCACCAATTGACATTTGTCTTTTGATGACTAAATGATGAATGTTCATCATTGTCTATTTGTTGATTTGTTTGAATACATTCATCATCATTCTCTGTCTTCTTGTCTTGTAGTACATGGATCATTCTCCTCCTCCACCATGTGTTGAACGGACTAATAGGAGCTAATGCGTATGAGTGAACGAAGAGAACATAAGAGAAGGGGGGATGGAATGATGTTGCCCCTTCTCTCATGTCTCCACTTCTTCTTCTTCTTCTCATTCATTGCTTGTTTCCCCCTCTTAAGTGGACGTCTCAATATTGCAATCATGTGTGAATGGCGTATACAATCGACACTTGAACTCTTTTCTCGTTCTCTTTCCCCATCTCTCTCCACCCTCATTCCCTCATTTCGTTGTCCCCCTTTGGACTGCTCATTCATTCCTTCCATCGATCACTTCTGCCCAATTGTGTTTTCCCTCCTCCCGGTTTGTCATGTCGCGCTCCTTGTGGTATCGGGTTGATGTTGGGAGGAAGAAGAGGGAGGAGGAGGAGGGGGGGGGAAGGAACACCCGGATATCCCTACAACAAAGTGTTTGTGTAGTAGTCGTGCTCTTTCCCATCGAGACTGTGGGGGAGGGGATAGGACATTGATGGGAATGAGAGAAGTACTCAATATCATTCAGAAGGGAGCAACAGTGGAGGATACAAGAGTGTCATCAAGACATCGACTACTTCATTCCCGAAGAAGGAAATGGACATGCCTATCCATGGAGGTTAGATCAGACTCTTATTCGAGATAGGTCAACAAACGTGCACTTGAGTCATTTTTTTTCTATTAAAACAAGCCCAAATTTCGCATAAGATCTGCCTATCCATACATGTGCTAAGGTTTTCGACGGGGTAATTTTTTTTGAAAAGTCAGGGTGCCCTGTCAATTGGCGAAAAAAAATTCTGAACGAAAATTTTCGATTAATAACACTAGACATCACTCCTTTCATCAATGATTATCTATGCCTGCAAAAGTTTTGGAAAATGATACGGTGGAAGCTATCGCGAACTGACATGAGCAGATTACATTCATTTTTCGGCTCTGAGCGAGCAATAAGCGCCAAGTTACTACGCTAGGCGTTTTCAACGCATTTTTCTCCCCCTAGTGATATGCTTTGTTGTATAAAACAGGATATAACAAACATCGAAAAAAAACGTTCGACGGCCTTCGGCGCGCTTTCGACGACCTTTCGACCGCGTTCATTTGCCTTCTACGTGGTTTTTTCAGAACATTTATTTTTTTTGACCGAGGTTTTTCCAGAGTAGATTTTCACGCTTAACACGATGAACAAACTGAGACATTAAATAATAATCGCTGGAAGTCCTTATTTACATAAAAACACATTAAACAATAGTTCGCGATAGCTAGTGTACAACTTTTGGTAAAATGCAAGGATTTTCACTTTCCCAATTTTCAAAAAGTCAGGGTACCCAGTGTTCGACGTCGAGGGGTTAACCCAGGTATGTACCTATCAGTCCATTGTATTATCTTTTTGACTAATCTGCAATAACGTTAGGTATATGTCTACCCTTTTCTTACATCGTACTTGTTTTATAAACTACAATGATGTTTTAATTTGTAGATGAGCAGCCATCAGCGACAAAGAGAGTGTCTTCGATAGATATCACTGCTCCTTCATCCACTTCTCCCCTTCCATCCACCCTTCATTCATCTACTTCCTCCACTAAGTCTGCTGCCAAAGGAGATGAAGACACAAAGGGTACATTATCATTCTCTCTCTTGTATATCACTTCTTTTCCATTACAGAATATGCCAAAGTGACATTTGTATACGAGGCTCAACACGAGGACGAACTGTCGCTAAGTGAAGTAAGTCCATTGTGAACTGTCTCATGAGTGCAATGGTTCTTTCAGGTGGGACAATTGATTCTGATAACGAAAAAGAATACTGGAGATCCAGGATGGTATGAAGGACAAGTTAATGGAAGGAAAGGCCTCTTCCCCGATAACTTTGTTGAATTGGTTAGTCGCTTTTTTATATTTGAAAGTAGAACTTGCTTGAACATTGAATGTTACTTTATGATTGTTGGTGAGGTCACGTCACTTCTTTTTCAATCTCTATTTTGTTTGCCGATGTAACCAGTAGGGGTCAATAATTCGTTCTCGTGCATAGTATTCTCTTCTCTTGCACCATGACACTCTTTTGTGGTGCAAGTTGAATCTGTATTGTATAGAGAGTGTGAATCATTGTACATTGAGTCTCTTCTCTCTTTCATATCATATGTTGATCATAACCATTTGTCTCTCATACAAACACTCACATCATTCCTCATAGGTTAATTCTCTTTGTGTGATTGATTGATAGAGTTATTACAGGTGAAGACTCTTCCATCCTCATCTCATCCTCCACTTCCTTCATCTTCTCCTCCCAATTCATCTACTACTCTTCCTGTAGTTCCTTCTACATCATCTTCTCGATTGAACGATAAGCCTCCAGCAGTTCTTCCTGGAGCAGTCCCTGTTATGCCCCTTCCACCACAGGTATCAATCCCTTTCTCAATCCATACACTCAATGTACTCTTCAGGTGCCTGCTAAGCCTCCGAAGAATGTTCTGTCAGTCAGTACGACTTCTCTATCGACTACTGGACGAAGTTCATCGACACAGGGAAATGTTGCCTCTAAGGGTGCACTCTTTGGTGCAGGAAGTAACAACAACAAAGGAGAAGAAGAGAAGGCCACAAAGGTTAGTCCTCCCCCCCCCCCTTGTGGTGATGATGAGGAGACATTTCAGCCAGTACTTGGAGGCAGTTTCGCTCAGAAGAAGGCAGCTCTTCTTGCTGTGAGTTCATTTATTCGTTGTCTATTGCCCTCCTTTCCATTCAGAGTCTTCCAATGCACAATCCAGCCAAGGGAAATCCTCCACTCAGACCTGCTGCCCCTATCACATCGAATCATTCAAGTGATGGTCAGTCATTCATTCTCATTCATTCTCATCATCATTGTTCATTCAGATACACAGAGAATCTCATTTGATGTTGAACCCATTCCACCTGCACAACTCAATCACATGACAAAGAGTCGACCTAAGGTCAGTTATTCATATTTGAATACCCATTGATTGCATCCCTCTTGAGGTTCCCGTTGGTAACCGAAGGCCTGTTTCCATGTTCCCTCGATCCGATAACGATTTCCCTGTGAGTGATAATACTTTTATTTGTGTAATGTTGTATTGTATATTGATGATGTATGTTAAGTCATCGTATGATGGTGAGAAGGACTCGACATCATCAATGTCTCGATCAGAGATTGTACTCAACAATGAACCTCTTCCTGTACTTCCATCTCCCGGTTTGTTTCCTATTCGAATTGACTAGTATTGATTGATTGATTATACAGAGAAGCCTGTCAATCGTCCCTCTCAATCTTCATCTGGTCCTTCTATTTCTCCTTCTCGTAATGGAGATTCCACTCTTACTCCTGTTATCTCTCCTAATACAACTCCTATTTCTTCCACTGCCACCTTCAATGCTACATTTGTAGTTCACAAGGAGAAGGAAATGTCCTCCAGTGGTCAGTCATCTCTACATTCAATCAATTGATTCTTCTCTTTGAGCACTTGGAGGAAGTCGTTCATCCACTGAAAGTGCCAATGTCAGTCCCTTCTTCTCTTCTTCTTTCACCACTCCAGGCACATCCAATTCACACAATGTGGTCAGTCCTTCTCTTACAGTATTTCATTCCCATGATTACAGTAACGACATTTCGTCTTTCAGAATCCTCCTCCTCCTTCATCAGAATGGGTATCCCGAAAGGAGTACAATGAACTGGAGAAGCGAATGCGTGATTTGGAAGAGAGACTGTCTCAATTGGAGAGACGAGGCTGATTCCCTTTCCATTCAATCATTCAGGGTTCAAAAGGGGGAAACGAGATAGACTGAGAGTACATAAATGTATACAAATAGTGTTATTCCCCCTCATAATGTATTTTCATTGTTGTGATTCTTCCCTTGACTCACATTCACTTGCTCCACTCGTTTGCATTGACTCGTTGCCTTCTCAGATATCATTGATCCCTTTATAGTATGCAATAGATTCCATTTTGTCCTTCTTTCATGCTCAATTGTCCTTTGTTCTCCTCGTTCATTCAGTGCCGTGTCCCTTTTGTGTATCCTTCATTTGCAATATATCACTCTTCTGTGCATCATTCAAATGCATCGTTTCTTCTCGTGGTCACACAATTCTGGTCGTCCCTTTCCTTCTCAATCACTTTCCTTCTGTCCCGTTTACCCTGTGAGCTTCTCCTTTCTCCTCATTTGGTATTGGACTCGATAGATAGAAGGATGTATTATTGTGGTGCGAATGACACTACTTATTCGAGATGAAGATGGTTGTCTAAGTTGTCTCTATGCTCAGTATGTGATAGTTGATCATTTGTCTATTTCACTTCCCTCATTTGTTTATCTGTGAAAATTATTTTATTATATAAAGGAGAGTTATCTACTTTTGCATCAAAGAATGAAAGGAAAGAATGTTCTGAATTGATCATCGCGCTTTATGCGCCTATCGAACAATTTGCAGTGCAAGTATTCATAAAACAAAAAGAGGAGTCGAAGTGTCAGAGGCTGTGCTCTAGGAGGAAGGACCAAGCCCTTTGCGTAGGACGGAGTCCTACGGAGGTCCTAACCGCATCGCGTAATGTACGCGTTGCGTGCGAGACTGCATCTAGTTGGGTCAAACAGAATAAAATCAATTGTGATTTTTTTCAATGACCACAGCAGAATAGTTCACTCTGTTTTTTTTATCAAAAATAACACAGATCAACCAAAAATCCAAAGATTCGCAGAGTATACAATTCGCTCCTTGACTCAAATACCTTCCCTTCCATTATTATGTCGAAGTAATATTTTCGATTAGTGTGTACAAATCGACAGTGATGTGCTGGGTGATCACACGAAGCTCTCTTATCACACGGTGCATGCAACTTGGAATCAATACTTGTGTTATGATTGAACTCCTTAGAACAGGGAATGACGAATTGAGGCCTCCGTCCTACGGTGTTTGAACCGTATGGCGTATTATTCATTCAAACTCCGTCCCACGGAGTTCATCCATACTTCGGGAATATTCCTAATGTTTCAGACTCCTTCTTACGGAGTTTGTATTTTACGAATGCAATATATTTTCATGGCACAATTGTATCATTGTATCACTCCATCCACTCTAGTCACTCCAGTAAGAGCCATATTATACAAAAAAAGATATAACTATGAATGGTTGCAGATAGGGAATAGTATTGATGTAATGGTAGTGGAAAACAGAGAGAACAGATGGAGAATGTGCATGTGTTTGCCTGACATTGGTCATGGAATCTACACCATTACAGCACTGTATTGTGAAGTATTGTGAAGTTTGATACTAAAACCAGCGAGGAAAATGGATTGGATTCGTACAATACAAACTCCGTAAGACGGAGTCTGAAACATTAGGAATATACCCGAAGCATGAATGGACTCCGTGAGACGGAGGCTGGTTTACCTCCGTTGGACGGAGGTTGAATGAAGTCACTCGACTCAAACACCGTAGGACGGAGGCCTCAATTCTTCATCCTCTCCTCACGAAGTTTAATTATGGTATGCCAGTACAAGTATGGATTCCAAGCTGTATTTGCCATAAGAGTGCTTCATGTGATCACTGAGCACATCACTGTCGATGTCTTTATCTACTCTGATCTACAAGTACACATTGATCAACAATCAATTTTGATATTGGTACTGCATCAATCTTTGTGATGTTAGTACATTGCGATCATTATAACAAGCACCAGTAGATTTATAGATTTCATCAAGACGTGCAAGAAAAATCCAAAAATGCGAAGTTGCTGATGCTAATTTACGACAATTTTTTAATATTTTTGTCCTCCCCATCTCCATCCCACGGAAGCGATCACAGCAGTCCAGATAGAAGGAGAAGCTCATAATGAATGAGCACCCAACTCAAGCTAGCAGCCAGATACGACTAGAAAATACAAGCACATGAACAGTTGTAGCCTGCACTTAAGTTAAGCGATGTAAAATCACAATATCAGTTAGCGATAGCAATGGAAACACCGTACAACGGAGTTGAGCCAAACTCCGTCCCACGGAGGTTTGCGTAGGACTCCGTGGGACGGAGCTGGTCCTTAATGTGCTCTAGGGTTGCGTGTTTGCCCCGGCCCGAGCCCTTCTTCAACTAGTCAGTGTACTGTAAGCGGTTTTGTCGAACTTTATGCTGACTCGGCCGCTTTCAAAAGCAATTTTGACCATTTTAATGACCTCGTTTTGTTGAAATTACTCCTTCAACGAATTCACTGTAATAATGATTGTTGGGGCTAAAAAATTAGTAATTAAAATGTCGTACATTGTTGTGGTTATGAATTGATTGTTGTAATGTGAATAGTTGCAGTTTGCCTCCCTTACAATGCCCGTCAAACACATCAACAGCGACGATGCATACAACAAAGCAATGAACGAGGCTGCATCGAAGCCTGTTTGTGTAGACTTCTTCGCCCATTGGTATGTCATTCTCATCCTTGTACAATCTCTTGTTTCCCTCTCTTGAGGTGTGGTCCCTGCAAGACAATCGCTCCATTCTTTGACCAACTCTCGAATAAGTATCTGACTGTTGACTTCCTCAAAGTTGATGTGGACAAGTGTCAGGGTGAGTGAAGACTATCCATTCAATCATAACTCTTCTATTCAGAGACATCGGCTGCTAATGGAGTCTCTGCTATGCCAACATTTGTCATGATTATCAACAGGTATGAGAAGGAACCTTCTCTCATGGGGAATGAATTGTTTCAGACAAAAGGTGGAGACTGTGAGGGGTGCTAATAATGATGCCATCGAGGCTATGATCAAGAAATATGCAGTGAGTCCCATTGAATGATAGGAGTTGGGGGAGTGAAGTGTGTAGGATGCGTCGACTTCTGGAGGACCCGTTCCTGGACAGACAAATCTGATGGTATTTGTGGATAAGAAACAGATGGAAGTACTCAATGAAGATGATGACACTCCACTATCTCGTCTCATTGAAGGTACAAAGAACAATTCAATCAGTGAATATCTCAATTCGTTAAGGATCTGGCGTTCTTCGCTCTGACTGTGATGAACAGCTGATCATTTCACTGCCCTTCACTCAGCCTGTCAAAGTGCACTCCATCTCTATCAAGGTTTGTCATGCGCATGTGTGCCCGGTTAGCTCAGTCGGTAGAGCACCAGACTCTTAATCTGGCTGTCGCGGGTTCGAGCCCCGCATCGGGCTGGCATATTTTTTCGTGGTGTTGATGAAGTATTTTCAGGGAAACGGAGAAAAGGCTCCCAAGAAAGTGCGTCTGTTCACGAATCTTCCCAAGACGCTTGACTTCGACAATGTATGCTTTTTCTTGATTCACAACGAAGTTTTACAGCGTATTTCGTTAGAATTTATTGGAGTGGTTTCATAGTTATTAGCTTTGGTTTTGATGTTTATTTTCTCTATTTGAGGCTCTAGGAGCCGAGGCCGTGCAGGTTCTTGAGTTTGGGGATAAGGCAAAGGACGGTAAGATAGCATTGTTTTCTATTCTATTCACTATCCATTTGATTACAGAGGAGGGTGAACTGCAACAACTTCGTTTCGTCAAGTTCCAGAATGTCACCAACCTTCAACTATTCGTCGAAGGAAATCAGGTAGTCTATTGAGGAGATGATGGAGGATTAGAATGATAATTGAAGGGAGGAGGAGAAGTGACTGAATTGTCAGACCTCAAGATCTATGGATCTCCACTCTCAGCTGTCAATATGAATGAATTCACAAGGGTACGTTAATCACTTAAAACAACGCTATTAGAAATATGGTGTAAAAACATCAGGCTCTTAATCCGGCTTTCTATTCTGAGATCGTGCATGTATGAAAATGGAAAAAAAGTTATGCCAGCCCGATGCGGGGCTCGAACCCGCGACAGCCAGATTAAGAGTCTGGTGCTCTACCGACTGAGCTAACCGGGCACACCTCTTATGCCCACGCATTAGATAGTGAGAGTGCACACTTGTGTGGGTCTCCACGTGTCTTCCCAATTGTGATGGCATCTCAATTCGTTTATTGCAGGTGTCTGGAAAGAAGGGCGAAGTGGGACACTGAATGGTCATCGGTGATGGATTGAACTCCCTCCCTTTCACTCTCTATTCATATGAATCCATGTTTTTCCTTGCAGTTTTTACATCGCACGAGTCACCATTTGTCCCTTTTGATTGTTCGAGGTTTTAAATTATTTGGCAATTTAACTTATTTGCAAAATGAATGAAGGGATTATGATGTTTGTCTGTCGTTTTGCACTTTCTACACTACTCGTGGTTTTCGAGTTTCATACCTGCACTTTTGTTCGCTCTCCACTCACAATGTATTGTTGAGTCAAAATGGACGTGGGTCTTCTAATGCGAGACAAGGGAGTGGAGGAGTTGGAGTCACTACAGACACAACTACAGTCAGTACATTTGATTGTATTCCTTTGTCAATGGATGTAGTTGTACTGTCTGTCACAATGTCACTTCAGGACTCAAGTGGAACAACAAAGGGAAGGATTGAGGGAGATGGTGGGAAGACGATACAGGGATGTATTGGATGCAAGTTCTGAAGTTAGTCCTATCTATTCGTCCCTTGCACACTTTTGTTTTAAAAAGTTTAACCACAGCCAAATAAATGTATTATTGTTTATTACTTATTTACAGGTGCGTACAGTGCATTCCCTAGCCGAGTCCCTCGTATCCGCCCTAGCGGCCTCTCGTTCCACCACAGTTCCTGCTGAGGTGAACTGTCTCTCGACTGGAATATCTGATTACTGTATCCTCCTTTCAGTCCCTTGCTCCTTCCCGTGGAGGAGCAGCAGATGTACAGAGATTCCTTCTTCTTCATTCTCTTCTGCCAAGGATAGGAAATGTATGTCAATTGACTGTTGTCATATAGTATTATACCGTATACAGGATGATGATTGGGATGCATTGAATGATGCATATGCACTGTGTCTGGCAGAACATCTCCATCGTTCACTCTCTGCATCCACCATTCACAATAAGGTATATATGACTATCGATTGGCTGATTACTCCTCCTCTTTCAGCTCTCTTCCCTTCTTCCTTCAATCTCTCGTAGACTTGTTCTCACTCGAAGACTTCTCGTGGATGATTTGATAGAAGGTGAGAGGAGACTACAGTAGTTGATAGTCACCTTGTCCCATTGAGGTCTTTCATGTTGCAATCGTTCTGATTGGGCAGCCAATCAATTGGCAGGAGTTGCACTTGTACAGGGATGGGGAGTGGAAGAGTTGATGGACAGTCTACTCAATGCAAGAAAGGTTTGAATGAAAGGAGGAAGAAGAATGACTCATTGATGTTTTAGAATGTGATTGCGAGTGAATTGGAACAGTCTCGATCACTTCTTTCAATCGTCAAAGAAGTCAAAGCAACACTCAAGGTACACTATTGCCCCTTCATTCAATTATGATGGTCTCTTGAGGTTGTGGAGGATCTCTTCTCACATGGAGAAATGTTGAGAGTTCTACAGTCGATGGGAGCCACCTCATTCAGACCACGTTAGTACTAGACAAATTAGGATTGTTCAATGGATTCTTGATATAATTCTCTATTAGATCCCTTTCAGAAGTGATATTCCACTTGGAACAAGACTCGGCCTTCTTCTCAATCTCTCATCTTCTCTCACAAGAGGCTGAATCAGTGAATAGAATACAAAGGGAGAGGAAGATTGGTGAGAAGTTCCCCTTCTATCAATCAATTACAGTACTCATTCAGGAACTGTTCTCACTCAAAAGATCAACGATAAATGTGCACAGTGGATGGAGGAGTGAGTGTTCATTTCCTTCTCCTACAGTACCCTCTTCCTTCTTGTCAGGATCTGTTCTCTCGCCCGTCCATCAATTGAGAGTATCGTCTCTTACTATGAATCTCTGGATGACATTATTGAATTCCTTCATGCACTGGGAGAAGTATTGGCTGAGGTGAGGGAAAAGTACAGTATCAATACAGTATCCTTGTTCTCCTTCAGGGATGGCCGAGACTAGGTGCCACTTCCTCTTCCATCTTTTATGACAAACTATTTGGAGGAATTGTTGTGGACAAGTTCAAGGTATTCCATCCCTTTTGAATATTCAGAAGAGAGTTATATTTGCAGTCTCTTGTATCATCATCTGTCCATAGTCTCTCTTCCTCCTTTTCCTCTTCACTTCCTTCATTATCTTCCATTGCCCCCACTCCATTATTCGATAAGAGACCAGCCAAGTTCGATCAACTTCTGGCAGTTGGAGTATCACAATCACTCCATGAGTATGTTCCCCTTCTCTTTCCCTCCAATTGTCATTCTTCCTTCTTTCAGTGCAGTTCACTCTCTCTTCACTGGAATAACGTCCCTTCGTGAGACTTGTTCTCGATTTGAGAAGGCTCTCCAAGAGGGAGGATCCTCTCTTGGTCCATCTTCCTCAACTGCTACAGTATCTGCTGATTCCGTTCGAGACACACTGGCTGATGAAGTTGTCGCCATGATGGAGAGGTCAGTTATCTTATGGCACATTTGATAAAGTTATATTTCTAGATTGGCCTCTTGTGTACCTCCTTCCTCTTCTGTTTCTCAATCTGAACGTCTTCTATGGACTGCGAGAGTCGGACTTTCACTCTTGCATGCTGATCCTCCTGCAATATGCAAGGTCACTTCATTGTCTCGTTCTCCTTATTCATCATTATCTCACTTCAGGTACTTAACCGTGATGGGTATCGTATCTCTCGTTGTTCTGCAGTTCTGCACAAGAACATCGAAGATTCACTCACGTTCGTTTCACTATATTCTCTATCTATTCAATGTTGATATTATCCAGGAGTTTCGTAGAGAATGAAGTGTCTTCTCTTCTTTCATTGGAAGGAGGCCCATTGGCTGAATTCGTTCTTTCCACTCACACCTCATTGAGAAGTGTTGATTTGGCATTGGTGAGTGAATAGAAGGAAAGGAAGACAATACAGTAATCATTACAGGAATGGGAGGGTATTCTATTGCCTGAAGTAGGCAAAGTGGATGTTCCTGTCTGTATCAGTTCACTTGTACATTCAACTCTATTCGAGGTGAGTATCCATCTACCGTATCCTCTACGGATTATATTCTCATTCAGTTAGCAACTCGTTGTTCATCTTCTTCTGTATCACATCTTCTATCTCGTAAAGTGAGACAAAGAGTGGCTACAAGAGTGGGAGAATCACTCATTAATGTGTACAAAGAGGCAATTGGAAAGGGTGAGATTGTCATTGGAATACGGTAGACTCTATCGATCTGCAGATGTCTCTCGTCTCCCTCAACGTACTCTATTACAACTTCTCTTCGACTGTCGAGTGCTATCTTCTCTCTTTCCCTTCACTAATTCCAATGGTCAGTTAATACAGACATCTACCGTATCTTCCAATCAATAAACTCATCTACCGTATCCCTTTAAGGTGTCGATGCATGGCGACAACTCTCCTCTTCCCTTGAGTCTTGTATTGATCCCTTTGACTTCTCTCTTCTCACTCCTCTTCTCTCTACCAATACAAAGACTGCTCTTCAACGTACTCAGGTGACTACAGTACTACAGTATCCTCTCCATTCAATCAATATTCATTCATTCCCAGTTGACCCTTTCGTGTCTTCTCTTGGATGTTCTTCCTTCTCGTGATTCCAAATCCTCTTCAATCTCTCTACTCATTGACCTTCTTCCACGTGCATCTGATGACTTCCGACCGAGAATTCCTCTCATTCCTCGATTGGACAGACAGGTCAATACACTTCAATCGATCGATATCTTGGTTACCGTATCCTTTTATAGGCAGCTGAGTCGGCTAAGACTGTGATTGGATCAGCGAAGAAGAAGAATGCATTGTTGGCATCTGGAGAAGGAGGTGGAATGTCATCTAAACCTTCGTTGTCTTCATTCTACGACAAAGTTGTATCTAGTGGATGGTTTGGCAATTAGAAAGGATGTCTTTTTTAAACAGATTGTATGAACAAAGTATGGGAGATGTAATTTATATTAATTCTTTTAGTGCATTACTTGAATGTCATTGTCATTGTTTGTTTGAAGTGCACTTTATTATTTCGCTGTGATACTAATGCAAACATAATGCGGTTTCAGATGGTCTATCGATAAAACAATTCTTTAAAAAATTCTTGCTTGTTTTGAAGAAAAACACGGAGGTTGTTGTCCTCTGAAATACTGTAGCATATTCATTTTCTGTATTGTCTAATCTCAAATACGGTTCTCTAGATTCTTTTGCCGTGAAGAACTCTTTTCTTGCATTGTCCACTCTTCATTCCATCCAATAGAGGGAGAGAGATCCGTACTGTGAGTCCTTCTCCTTCCTTTCTTCATCCTCTTCCCTTTCAGAATGTCTGGTTCATTCCGTTCGTTTGTATGGGATCCTCTTCTTCTCTGTAGTCAAATGGTGTGTATGCAAGTGAGTGAATGACACAATTGACTCTTCCATTCAATCTTCTCTTCAGACAGTCTTCTATTCTGTCTCATCTGCTGTTCTCCTCTCATCTTCTATCATTGGATACTCTCCATCATTGGCTGTTCTATTCACTTCTTCTCCCACAAAGTTCGTTCCCATCCCCCTCCCTCTACAGTATCCTTCCCCTCTCCTACCTCTACAGTATCCTTTCAGAATAGGAGTTCTCTCCCAATTGATCTCGTCTCTTGCTTGTGCAGTAGCACTCTCAAACATTGTACAGAGGTGAGTCTTTGTCTATTCGAGTTATCATTCATTCCATTTGAGGGCTAAGCAATGTCTCGACTTCACATGTACTCTTCATCTCTTTCATCTACTCTTCCTATGCTATTACACTCACGTCTTTCCATCTACAGTAAGTCTGATTACTGTACTTACAGTAGTCTGGATTGTCCTTCAGGTAACATGGTGGCTCCTGCAGCTCTCTTCAATCGTCTTATGCACGGTGTTAGGAGAGTATCTGTGTATGAGGGTGGAATCGAGGGAAATCAAACTAGTAGGACAGCCTAGTAAGTACGACTTGTAACAGAAGATATTTATTTCACTTTGTCAATTGAATGTGAGAATGAGTGTTCATAGATTGATTGTGACTCTTCATTTACGGGTATTCCTTTAATAGTTCTTCATTATCATAGATATCTTATTCACAAGCACGAGGTTCTACAGTATGCAATGTACACAACAAATCGCATAAAGACTTCTTAATCTAATCGAGTTGAATCTGCAACATTTGAAAGAAAACACGGCATACTCACAAAATCACAATTGAAAGTAAAGCAATTGAAAACGAACATCGGTGGGAAAATGGACATACGCTTGAAAGAATGACATGGTAGACTCTACTAGACTGCACATAAGATGGCCTTCCTCCTCTCACTCCTCCCATCTTCTCATATTGTTGAACCCGTGTTCTCTCCATTCGAGTGATCATTCACTCTCATTCTCCATCCTCTTATGTCTCTTTTCTGCAATGTTGCTTCTTTTTTGGTCCTCATTGACATTGTGTCATAGGGTAAGTACTCACGGAATGCGGATTCCGCATCCAGCTCATTTTCCTACTCCTCTCCGAATGCGAGGCCGCATCCAATGCAAATCCAAGAATGAGAGGGGAGAGAAATGATAGGGGAGAGGAGGGAGGGGAAGAGGGACCGCATGAGGAATCCGCGAAAAACGCAAATGATCATAGAAATCATGCGAATCCGCATCTCGCAAGCCGAATCTACTCACCCTACTGTGTCAAGTCCCATGTCGACCCAAGAACCAATTCAAGTCCCATCTAGTACGCTTTATCTTTGGTCAGCAGACCAGAAATGGACACATTCACAGACAAGTAGAGGGAATGTATGGAAGCGAATGCTCATTCAAGTATTCACTATGGAAGACATCAGAGATGGACCCATTGAAATCAATCAATAGTGGGCCTATCTCGTGAGAGGGGGAATGAATGGAATAGAGTGTCTATTCCTTCTTATGTTGCTTATTCTTATTCTTCTTCGTCCTCTCCGTCCTCTGTTGAGACTTGTGCTGATCGTCCCTCTTCTTGTGACGACGTGGGTTCTTCGACAGATTCGACTGTGGATCATCGTCATCCTCGTCGTCATCTCCCGGTCGCGGTGCCTGCAATATGAATGGATTACTGTAGGCATATTCCAGTCGAGACCAACCTGTGCTTGTTTCTTGTGACGACGTGGGTTCTTTGAGAGGTTCTCGTCAGGCTGGGTGCCGTCATCTTCGAGATTCGGACCATGATGTCCCTGGAAGATGAGAAGTCTCAACAATCCACTATAAGTTTCCACTCACACGTGCTTTGCTGGCTGGCTTGTGTCGTCGTGGATTCTTGGACTGTACCTCCTTCTCGTCCTCGTCATCATCGTCTTCTCCCTTTACATTGGATGCCTCAATCACAATCCTTTCATCCCAGTCCAATATCCTCCAACTAACAGAGGGTGTGGCATGTGGCTTGTGTCCCGCAGCATCAAGTGAGTTTCCATCACTCGCATGCTCAGTGAAGTCCGGTTTCTGTATTCCTGTTATCCTCTCCAGCTCCCTCGAGATTTGATCCATTGAATATCTGGCGCCCGCATCGTCTGGCCAAACTTTCTCCTACAAATAAGTCCCTTTTAACCCCTGATTCCCTGATTAACCTACCGTAATCATTCGGGCGATCTCGGCGGGAGTCTCTGCTTCGAAGAGCATTCTGTAGCCGTGGATGACTTGCTTTCCACAATCTCCCGGGGACATTCCGGGATACGGTTCCTTTCCATTGTGGAATATTTCCCAGCACATGATACCTGAAAGACTTGCTATTTATAGTCTGTCTTCTGATATAAAGTGACTACCATAAGAGAAAGCGTCTGTCTTGGTAGAGAATGTTTGTTGTCTGATCGTCTCTGGTGCAAGCCATCGAATAGGCACTCGTCGGCTGTGAAAAGAATGAATAGCAGTGAGTAGAAGTGGATGATTACCCATTACTCATCTTGTAGAAGATTCCTTCCCGCGACATCCCGAAATCGGAGATTTTGACCTGAAGAACTTCCCTTCAGCCCGTAGATACGGCCATTTTGCCCACTTTGCCGTCTCCATAAAGGCAATTTCTCGCGGCGATGTCTCTGTGCAGAATGGGCTTGCTGTGGAGATACTCGAGACCCCACGAGGCCTACAAAGGGAAGGGACAATGGATGAAGACTCCCTATTGACTCACCTGAACAACCATTTCAGTCTTCTGCTGCACGGAGACATTGTTCTTCTGGAGATACGAGTCAAGGGCACCATTCGAGGCCTGAAGAGATGACAAATGCGACTATGCTACCATAAAGACTCACCAGCTCCATGCATAACATCAGCGGTTCCATGAGGGCTGCACTGCCGTAGATGCGAACAACGTTCGGATGATTGAACTGACGCATCAATCGAGCCTGCAAGTGTACGGTCGCTACCATAACCCCAGTTACAGTAACCCACTTCATTGAGGAACTCCTTGATTTGCTCCTTAGTCATCTGTTCGAGCTTGGCGAGCTTGATGGCGCATTTGATATTTCCTTGTTTCTTACTACGGTAGACACCGAGGTGGACCTGGATGATTACTGTAGCTCTCCTATGGATACAGTAATCCTGACCTCTCCGAAAGCGCCTTCTCCCAGTTTCTTGGTGCATGTAATGTCCTTATGCCGTAGTTCCCATTGCTGTCGTACACTTCCATTCTTGAGTAGTGCCGGGTTGCCCGTGACCACAGACTCCTGTGTCCTCACGTAGTGGTTGATCAGCTCCTTCATTCATTCGTTCTCATCCTCAGTCACAGTAAACACACTTGAATGCTTTGGAAGGAGCAGGGATTTGGTGATTCGACCATGTACGTGTTGTTCTCGAATTTCTTGATGACTATATGGCGAATTGCCTGCAAGGAGTACGGTATTACACCAGAGGATACGGTAGCTCACGTTCTCTCCTGGTGGATCGGCTAAGACACTGAGAATGAATTGACGGGGTTTTCCTGCTTGAGGCTCAGATATTCGAACGGCGTAGTCGCCAAGTTGTGGAAGTAGTGCCTGTAATAGTCATTTATACGGTATATAAATTATACAATCCACTATCGTACTACAGTATCCTCATTACCTTCATGTCTTCTCTGGGTAGCAATCCATGATAGTATGGTTCCTTAGCCAAGGCTATCTCTGACGGGTTCATCCACGGTGGTGGAGGATAAGGGTCTTCTTTTGGACGATCCTCTTTTGGACGAGCTGACCTTTTCTTAGGGGGCATCACTGGACGAGTGCACCGAATGGAATGAGAGGAAGGGGAAGGAATGATTGTTGACTGCGTCTTATGCGAGATGTATGGACTCATTTACAATGCAGATTAGCAATGTCAACCTTGAGATCAATCCATTCGACTTCTGATTTTCGATTTTAGAAAGAATTTGCATCTTTTCTGTCTGATCGCTTTGCCTTATTGTCTAACAAAGTTGTCTCTAACGACTGACAGACAACCGCCGGCATAAGAACACAAACAGCGAAAAAAACTGCAAATGCGTTCCTAATTCGCTCTCTATTGAATTGCTATGTAGGTAGGTGTAAAGTGAGAATACGATAGTGTGTGGAACTGTAGTTTATCACCCGATGGACTGAATATAGTTGTCATTTGGTAAAAATGTCATTCGGTTTCGTATCTATCAGAGAATTTCACATCGATTCCATCAAAAAATTTCCCATTTTCGAAATAAATTTGAACGGCCGATGGCTATTTGCAACTTGTAAGTCGATGGGAAACTGTAACGGACATCGGAGGAAAAATGGACATACGATTGAAAGAATGACATGTTCGATTGCACAATAATGATAAGGACATTATAATGAAATGATGAGCATTTGGATTTGGACGGTATTTAAACAAATTAGCTCAACGAAGTATTAGGCAACTTGTAAGTATTACGAAAAGAATGAAGTATTGAAGGAGACATTGTGATCTACGTGCTTCCATATAGTTTCTGTGTTTTCTGTACAATACTTCTCCTCATTTCTTCCTTTTTCGCTTCCACAATATACAGTTTCAGATTCTGAATCACCCCATCAATCAAAAACAGAATAAATGTCGAAAACCTTTTTGCTTATTTCGTCAAGTTTTTCCCATGCTGCTGCTATCATTTTAGAGATATCTCCAAATGAAGCTGAAGGGAAATTGGCCTAAAAATACATGAATTTGGACGCATCTAGACGTTTTACTGATGAAATACAACTGCGCCATGGACAATTGCGCCATAGCGGTGAAAATCTTCTCACCAAAAATTTCACCATAACTGCTCACATGTCCATTTCACAATGTTAACTACAAACCTTTACAAGGGGCTGTTGTTCTCTGAAGAAAAGTGCGTACATGGACCTGAATATACAAAGAATGGACGAGTTGAGAATTGGTCTCACTTCTCTCCTTCAGCCAAATTTGCTCGTTTCCTTTGTTTGTTGGTCGTTGGTCGACTGTCTACAATGCATTGATTGAATGAAGTGAAATGAAGGAAACGTTCACTCACATGGTGTTTGTTTTACATGGATGAATTGAATATGAGATAGTGGAATGAATGGAAGATGACATTTGAGTGAAGGTTCAATACAATCAAGAGGATCAGCAATAGAAGGTAATCGATAGATCGATAGTTCATCAATGGAAGGGAAAGGCCATTCGATAACTCCTCTCATGTTCATAATGAGTCCTAATAGACTGTGACTGCTTTGTATCTCCGCCTTTCGTTGTTCCTTCCCTAATTATGGGATGTCGCAAGATGAGACACTCTCATTATAGGACATATTGGACAGATTAGAGGACATTGTGCAATGTAATGAAAGGAAGAATTGAGTCATACAAATGGGATTGACTCTAATTAGAAAATGTACGAATGGATAGAGAAGCAGTCGAAACAGTAATACAGACGGGGATAATGACGTAATTATCAGACTTCAGTGATTATCGGACCATGATCTTTTTCTGCCTTTTGGTACTCGGAACTTCCTGAGAGACGAGAAAATGTGATGAAAAGTAAGAAGAATGTAAATCCTCGTATCGATTATTGAGACTGTTCATAGATGGAATTCTCTTTACACTTTCATGTAGATATTTATATTATTGTTCAAGATTGTCCCATAATCGTTGAAGTGACTTCGTGGTCCAATCTGATTCCTTAATCATTGTTTCCGCGTATCTCATCCTTTCGTTCGCTAATATTTCATCCATTTCCTTCCTTTCTATTTCATTCTGAACACGAATTGAACACAGATGATCATCCGCTAAAGACGTCAACTCACTGCTAAGGGTACGGTACTTATTTCCACCCTTCAATCTCTTTACTTCATTCGTTCGATTCTTGTGTCTACTTGTGATGTTTCAGACAACAATCCTTTCGCCAATCACCAAGTTTGTCTGTTGTACAAGTTAGTTTGGGTGTCAGTGCTTTTCTTCGACATTTTCTCATTCTTCCACATCTCAGGCGCTCCTTGTTCTCACTCTCTAAAGGATCAATCGATAATTGGTGGTTATCTACCGTAATCCACATATACCTTGCTCTTTCCTCCGCTCGATTTGATCTTCTCAGAGGCACTCTTCGAATTCGACGACCTGTTGGCAGATCTCGCTGATCTGAATCATTAACCATCTTCTACCGTAATCTCCTACAGTATCCCTCACTTGTCAGTGGTCTTCTTCAGCTTGGCCAATTCGGTCTTGAGTTTCTTGTTCTCTTCTTCCAGCAAGTCTCCTCGTACCAAGTGCCATTTCGCGTAGAATGAGAGCCTCAATCGATCGATAGTAGTCATTGGCGGTTGAAATTAATGGGCAATGTTCTTCTTGAGTGGATCAGATGTGCAGAAGAGTTTATGTTGTGTTCCGAAAGTTGATTTCTACTTCTCACCATTGTGCATCATTAAATGACATATCTCGATAAGCGCCAAAGACCGTGAATCTTTTGTGTATGAGATGAGCGATGATTGTCACTTGTTCGTCCCAATTGAGCTACAATTGACATTCCCTATTCGTTCATTCCTTTCATTTCACACATTTTCCCATGATGAAGCCACAATTCCATTCTTTGAGAAGTATTGAGTGATGTAGTCGAAACGTTTCAATGGAATGGCCGTCTTTGGCTCCGACATCTCAAGACAATTACCAGTTCTCGTATCTGATAGACATCGTACCTCAGTGAACTTCTCCTTGAGTTCCTTCGACTTCTCGTTCTCGCCCAGGAAATTCTCAGCCATGAGTACGAGTCTCTGTTTGTAGTACTTCAGACCGCACCCGGCGACGTCCTGTGGTCTAGATTCCTGAATGTCAATGCCAATAGAGAATGTTGCTCATTCTTGTTCAGTACAGCATTGATCAACTTGATGCACCGCGACACCTGAAGTTGCATTGATTATCGATTGGATATCCATGTGAATTGTCACCTCGGCGACTGTCCTCATCTTGGCCTTCGCCCTCTTCGATGTCTGTTCGTCGAAGGAGCTGAAAGTAGGAATATGCTACCATAGAAAGATGCAATTGTCAATATTCCTTACTTCCTATAGACAAGACTGCAGAGTTCATTGCTGAATTGAGCGAGTTCCTCTTCATCCCAATTGAATGTCTTCTTAGCGAGAAGAGCATCCATTCGACTCTTCGGATCATCTGAATCCTCATTCATCCTCAACTCGTTGTGGTCCTTTTCACCTCCATTCCTACTACGAGGGATTGAAGAATCCTTGGTTGTGGCTGAAGAGAAGTCATTATTCCTGTCCTTGTGTACCATCAACCAACATGTCTTCTTTTCACGACGAGAAGACGATGATCTGCTACTTTTGGATGTCGACTTCCTCGATGAATTCGAACCTCAACCCGTTCGTTATTGATACCGTAATCGTCGATCGATAACTCACGACGGGAAGACATGTCTGAATGGAGGAGTGAGGGGAGGGAGGACCGTTCGGGATGACAGAAGGGGAAAGAATGAGGAGAAATGAAATGAGATCTCTGTCTGCAATGATTGCAGCTGTCATAGTACTATGCATAATACAATGATCTTCTTTTCTACAATAGACACTGTTTATTCCTCTTTTCATAGGAGGGAACCTCCCGTGCAGACGGAATTCCTAACAACAAATATTGTGTGCAATTTGTTGAAGAAGATCAATCGGGAGAAGGAGAAGGATAAAGGAAGGAATAGAGAAGAAGAGGTTAGTGGCATTATTTATTCATTTGAAGCATTTTTCCAATTTACGTTTTTTTAAAAGTTACCGATATGTACGTTGCAAACACTCTCATTATAGGAAATATTGGACAGATTAGAGGACATTTTGCAATGGAATGAAAAGAGAAACGAAGAATTTAGTCATACAAATGGGATTGACTCTAATTAGAAAATCCATTTGTACGAATGGGTAGAGAAGCAGTCGAAAGGACTGAGTAATACAGAGGGGATGGTGACATAATTATCAGACTTCAGTGATTATCGGGCCATGATCTTTTTCTGGTACTCGGAATTTCCTGAGAGACGAGAAAATGTGTTGAAAAGTAAGAAGAATGTAAACCCTCGTATCGATTCCTGAGACTGTTCACAGATGGAATTGTCTTTACACTTTCATGTAGATATTTATATTGTTGTTCAATATCGTCCCATAATTGTTGAAGTGACTTCGTGGACCATTCTGCCTCCTAAATTATTCTATCTCTTCCATTCACTTATCCAATTGACCATTTCATTGAGAGTGGAAGAAGTTGTTGATTGAAGACATTCACTTCCTCTCAAAATGTCCTCGATAACACTCTGATAGCGAATGTTCAGTCTTCTATTCATAGATACGTATCTACTTTGATATCATGGATGAAGACAGCTTCAGGATGTTTCTCAATCAATTCTTCCATTTTCCTCGTCTCCTCATCCATTTTATCACTGAGATCACGACAAACATCCACGAGAAGGAACATGTTCATCTCAATCAATAGTCTGCATATTATGTAACTGACTAACCAACTTGTAACACATGAAGTCCTTCACCATTTCTACAATACGTGCGATACTGTAATCGACAGTGTTCAAATGCTTGAGACAAGGGAAGAAAGGCTTCTCTGAAGAAGTCTTGCTTGAATGAGTGAAATGAGTAACCTGAGAGATGAGAGTCTCTTTGTCCATAGTCCTTCTACATGATTTGTCCACAATCTACACATCATTGCAAGAAGAATTTGGCGAGTCTGAAAGGGGGAATTGAGATAGAAAAAGAGTCCTATTGTACTTGTTCCTCTGCCATCATCCTCCATTGTCTTGTCTCTTCTCTTATTCTCATCCTTTCATTCTCTAATCTTTCTTCCATTTCCTTCCTTTCTATTTCATTCTTAACACGAAGTGAACACAGATGATCATCCACTAAAAATCATCATTCATAACAGAATCATTCTCCTTTCATACTCTTTCTTTTGTCTTTCCTTCTGTTTTCCTCCAATTCCCTCAATTTCTCCTTCATCACTTCTAATACAGTTTCATGTTCTCGTATCATTCTATCAACCACACTTTCTATCAGAGTGTAGTCAGTGGATACATACTCATTCTCTGCAGAAACTTCATCCTCATCAAATAGATCATTTCCTCTATTCTCTTCTCCGATTCTCGACACTCTTTGAATCTCCTCTTCCATCAGCTCTCCCTTATCTTCTAAATCGTCTTCCTCTCCTCTCCTCATACATGATTCTTTTTTTTTTTTTTTTTTTCCGGTTTCCTACTTGCTCCGTCTAAAATGTATTTTCATCACAATAATGACCACTTCACACTTCCTCATTCTTCTTGGGCACATTTCGTCTTTGCGTCTGCCGCTGTTCTTGAGTTCTGAATTGTTATGAATGGTAAAAGGGATAGAGAAGGATGCAAAAATGAGACTTCTGGAGTTGTAGATCACATTCCCGTTCCATGTCTCGCAATAACTTGGAATAATCAATAGCATCATTTCTTTCTGAATTTTCAGTCTGGCCAATCCTTCTTTCTTCAGCAGACCACTGCAATCTTCATCCAATACACACAAAATATTTACCCATACCGGAGTTGCAGATTTTTTCTTTGTCATTCCATTGCCCATCATCGATTAGGAACTTGAAGGCAATTTTGAAGGAATCAGTCAATGTAACACTCAGTAACAGTTATGATAACGAAGAGTTGAGGAAACGAACAAATGACTTCGGTACATCAAATTGAAATTAAGAGAGTGGAGGTCAATTGCAATAAGGATGACTTTATTTTGTGGACAATAATCGGGAAATGCAAGAAAGAGAGCGTGAAGAAACGATAACAGCCTCCATTGAACGTATCGTTAAGCACTCGTTATGATAACGAGGAAAGTCTCTTCTCTTCCTTCTCCTCTCAAATCAACATTTCAGTCACTTCACTTTACTCACTCGTCCATTCCTGGAAAAGCTTGATTTCAGAGTAATGGGAGGATCATCAACAAAGGAAATTGAAGAAGAACAAGCGAAGACTGCGGATGTTCGACACAAAATGGAACAGAAGGATGAAGAGAACAAAAAGGCCATCGAAGCTATTCATGAGGTTTATTAGTTTGCGATAATTTACCTAACGAATTCTAAGATGAACATGCGAAAGTTGAAAGAGGCGACAGAACAACACTTGAAAAAGGAAGAAGAAGATAGGGAAGCACATGAGAAAGAAGTTATTATTATTATTATTATTATTGTTTATCCATTCATCACAAAATTTAATGGATACAATACATCACAGAGGCAAATAATGAATGGGTTCCCATCGGTTTACCGATCTGGTGGTGGGTGATGAAACATTACATAAATACAAATGAATATTAAATATAATCAATCACATATAAAAGGGTTTGGTATGATTACACGTTTGTCAAGAGA
>JACMIF010000624.1:19554-34747 GCA_014805445.1 Diplogasteroides magnus | reverse complement strand
ATGCTCCATCAAATTGGCCACCCAGTCGTCGAGGTCATTTCTGCATCTGGAAAATAATTATTTAGCCTTGGAATCGCTAACTAACACCGCTTCGCTAACTAACACCTTATCGCTGACTGACGCCGCATCGCAAACTGACGACTACGGTTGAAAACAATAATTTTTCCGCGACGAAAAAGCTAGCAGTGATGTACAAGCAAGCCATACAAACCTTCCACGGTGTCAAAATCCTACAAATAATGTGCGCCATTTAGTCGTACTCGCATGGTGTAACTCAAATATCGATTGACATCTTGCACAGTGCTTACCTTTTGATGTGCTCCTGGGCTAAAATTTAGACGAAATGATTGTGTAGAATGGCTTAAAGTTGACATCTCCGACAGTCGCTTCATGTTCATGAGAGAGGAATTTTCCATAACCTTCCAAGATTATGAAATTGCCCCTATTCTGTTATAAAGATGCAATCAGAAGAGCAGAATTTATTTTATCTCTTCATAAGTGACCACAATAGTTACTGTATCGAGTGAACCACATAATCAACAGCCAATGTATGTAGAAGGCAAATTCTATAGTTGTAGGAGACAATAACGCCTTTGCCATGCAAATACGGTAGAGGGAATAAAGCTTCGCTATAAGGGGGGAAATTGTGACAAGAGAAACATACAACATATTGTTCTTCACTAATCGGATTGAGCAAAGAAAAAGGGGACGGCAGAGCCACAATACACATATATTTACGTGAATAATCACCAATAAAGGGGGCAAATTCCAGCAGAAAGAGAGTGTTTTCAGCCATTTTTCAGCTCGAAAGACACGAGGAAACTGATTGATGGAAAATGAGTTCGAATGGAGAGAAAACATATATAAGATTCGCAGATAATAGTGAAAGGGCGACTTTCTGGCAATGAATTGCAAAGCTAAGGAGAAATACATCGTTCGGGAAAACGCGCAACAGTTATAGTGATTAGTAATGGTAAAAGAATGACAACGATTTTTGCTTCGGAAGGGGAAGAATGGTGGACCAGAATATTCAGAATAATATAATAAAATGCCATAAAATACACTCTAGATGTTTCTCATAGAATATCTCTGCAAAAACCGTGTCGAGGGACTCGTACAACACATAAGAAGAAGATTCTCAAGGGAACAGAAAGAGTTTGCGAGAAACAAAGAATAGAAATGTGATCCCAAGTGAGAGTCAGACTACGGTAACAACTCGTTCGTTCAATCGATAAAGGAAGGAATACAATCAATATCTTAAAGAGATAAATACAGTATACTCATCGTCTGTTGGTCTTACGAGTGAGGAATGAGGGAAGCCAACGAACTCTACGTGTTGAAGTAGAGGATGAAGATGAAGAGACAGTGTCATTTGTGGGCGGAGCCTCAAGGGGACGAGACTCTGGAAGGGACGAGTCCTGATCAGACTGTTCGGCCCCCATGTGGATGGTGGTCGGCTCACGAGTCACAACTCCTGTACCAGCTCCACCACAAACATTGCCGGATTCCGTGCGACGGAAGCGAGAAATTGGCCTGCAATGGGAATTCATTGAAATTTTCAATCAATAACATATAATAGACTCCAGGTTGGAATGGTCTCTATATCTCTCAGATTCAGTGACTTCGGATAAACTATTCAATTTCAATCATTCAATAGCAACAACCAATCAACCAATCGCCACTCAATCAATAACATGGAATTCGGGTGGAAAACAGAAGCGACATGGACATTTGCGCCATCATTCCCTGTATTCTGATGGCGCATCTGTTCATTTCACAATCATGGCGCTGCTGTGTTTCACCCCTCATCACTCCTCTACATGACCCCCATGACAACGTAACGATCCCTTCTCCACTCACTCAGGGGGTCGATAGACGTCATCTTCATCATCAGAGTCAACGTCGTCAGATGCCACCATCTGCTTCATGTTGTCAAGGAGTGCACGTATCTGAACGAACATATTATAAGATTTTCTTTTAAAGAGGAGCAGACACTCGGCTTAGCAGAGACTGCATTACCGCCCCCTAATATATAGTTGAACGTGCGTGAATTCACCATGAATCTCATCACGTTGTATGTTCTAACGAAAAGATCGATACTAATAACAGATTCCCCAACCACTCAAAGATATAAGGTCCACTCTACGTGAAACCACCTTGATGCGAATATAAGGCACCCCAGTTCCTTAATACTGCAGCGATTCCTCCACCACTCAACAATATAATTTTACACTCTGCATGAATTGACCTTGAATGGATCGGGATGGGAGGATACAGTGTGCACTGTAGAAGACGAAGAAGGGGCCGTGTGAGAGGAGGGTGGGCCTGGAAATACAAATCAATTGAACAATAGGAATACTGTAATAGGCCTGTCCTAGTGCAGTCAAACAATTGTGCAGTAGCTAACACTGTCATGCTATAAAGTCCCTAGTCGTGCTTTTTCTGGACACATTCAAACGAAACACGTTGGCACAATGGTTGTATGCTCTAACATAAGCCTACAGTAACCCTAACCATGATGATGGGAGGAGTGGGGAGTCTGACAGTGTCCATGATTGCCGTATCCTCCCTGTTCATCATCCTGTGAGAAGTGAACTTCGGCCGCGGTAGTTGTCGTCGTGGCTAAACAACACAAATCAATACGAGATTTACTATTACAGTAGTATACAGTATATACCAAAGAAGAAAAAGACGAGCATATGTTAAAACAAAGACATTCCAAATGACTTACCGACATTCGCAGACCTCGCACAGTCTCCACCCGCAGAATTGGCGCCGTGTCCCTGCAAGAAATATTACATCAAATTGAAAACATTGATTCTCCCTCGGCAAACGTTATAAATATAAAATAAAATTATTTATAATCTAAATTCTTTTGCTATCGTCTCTCTGTCCCAACAAACAACCTACAGTATTCCTACAGTACTCCTCACCTTGCCCTGTCTGGTGCAGCTGACTGAACGACGATGCTGCCACCACGAGGATGAATGGCCTGCAATCAATCAATATTTGCTCCCATGCAGTACTCCACAGTAACGCCCTTCATGTACAGAAATCGATCGACTTCTACCGTAATCCACCTAAAAGTAGAAGTGACAAGTATTCACCAGTGGATGTGGATGGAGCCTGACAGACGCATGCAGCATCCTCACAGCCTGCAAGGGACATTTCTCCGGGTGAAAGACGAGACACGCGGACTTTTACGCCATAATGGTGGAATGGAAACATGCGCCGCTTTAATGACGACTTCGATTGTCCACTCTATCATTACGGTGCAAATGTCCATGGGGTTCTTGTCATATGGCACATTTCTCTAATCACCTTTACAACCAAGAAACCTAGCAGAATTGAGTCACACTGGCATGCCAAAAATTATTTTTTGGAGCAAATTCAATGGATTGAAATATTCCTCGTTAGTGTGTTTACAATAAATGAGTAACACAAATTGTAACCTTCGTGATTGATGAGCGTAGCTCCAACACTGCCCGAGAGAGACTTGTTATCGATCACTGAGCCAGCAAGGGCCTGTAAGGATTTCGGATTTCCAAGAAAAGGTAGTGCACTAGAATTTAGCAGCTAAACATGACAAATCTACACCAATTGACAATGAATAACAAACCTTCGTACTGGCAACGTCATCACAATACGAGAGAAGCTCGGGCGCTGTCGATCCAAGAGTGTGCACGGACTGAATATTACATTTTTACTGAAAGTGTTTGTCAGAGACGACCATTAAAGGCAATCGGTCACATCATATTTCATAACCCACTGCGACCAGAAACAGCGGGTTTCCAGATAATTGATTTTGTTAAGAAAGCGATAGCACGCTTGCTTCTCCTTGTATGTACATAGCATAACTGTGATAAGTATAAATATCAGATGAACCCTTCCCCCTGTAACCCCCCCCCCATACCTTATCATCATAGTGATACTGACTGCCTGCCAATGCACGTGTACTCGCCTCGTCGTAGTTGATAGAAGTGACGCCTCCTAAAGGAATCAAACATTGGTCATCTCAACCAATTCAACCATTGTCATGGCACCGACACACAATACTGGTTCTAGTTCTATAAGCAACTGTTATACGTGCAAACTGATCAAATGGGAGAATTTGAATTTATTGTAAAAGTCGGATAGGTACATTCAAAACTGTATTCCCTATAATCAATAACAATATTCCCCACCACTTTCACATGATGGCCTCCTCTGTCTCCTCGCATCCTTGCTGCTCTCACTGTCGGCGATACTGAAATATTAATGTTTTTATATGTACACAAAGCTAACCGAATCAAATATTACATGTCGTCACCTATTTGGTCATATCATGAAACTCGTTTGCACCTGTTACCGTTTGACCCAAATTCCGCAATGATTGTATTTTAAAATGTTTCACAAAAGGTTATTGTGATAATTAGAAAGACCATCGGGTTTGTACGATATTCGCAAAATCTACCCAACAATATGATTTGCGCCGATATCTACAATATTCCATACTATTACACTCTTATCAGTACCGCCATTATCGAAATTTCACAACACCTCGTTTTTAACCAGTCCGTGAAACACATTCCCACCTCTTTCCTCTCTGCGTGTACACACTCAGTCCAGAATGGAGAGAAGTGGCTGGGGCAAGACTCGCTCCATCTCCTGCAATTACAGTACTCAACAGAGCTCATCCACATGCACGATAACTCATTCATCTTGCCAATGGTCTTCCATGTCATTAAATATCAAGGAAGAAGCCCTAACAAGACAGCAATGGTAATACTTCATCCACTCCTTTCTACTCTCATTATCAGCATGTCAGGAAGCTTGTGATTTTTGGCACATAGACCGTGTTCAATTTTAATTTTACCGATGACGGAAAGTAGTACTTTCAAAGTACTCACACTAAATTGGAGTGCACTGCTTGCAAAATGTAGTGTCCGTGAAACACAAAATCACCAATTTCATTTGTTCCGTAATCATTCAAGGTCAGGTATCCACTATCAAATATCATGAATAATCTTACCATTTCTCCTCTCAGCCCTTTCCCTCTCTCCATGGGATGATGATGGTCCTGCTTGTAGTAGTTGAGACTTCTCAAGTCCTTCTGAAATAGAGTGTTATTCGAATGGGAAATACAGACAGAGAGGGGATTGGGAAATGGCAGAAGGGATTATTTCACCGGGTGAAACATAAGAGCGCCATGGAGATTTGCGCCATAGTGATGAAATGGATATTTTCGCCGTCATTTCACGGCTCAAGTGTCCATATCACCATTGTGGCGCAAATGTCCGAGGCACTCTTCTGTTTCACCCGTCAGAATGGCCTCTCTCTCTTACCACCAGCACTGCTTGTTCGTGCACTGCTCTCCACTCCTCCCGTCCAGATGATGTCATCTGAGAGGTCCTCCACATTTCCTGCTGCAATTACAGTATGATCAACACTGCTGAAAGAATGATCGGTTTTTATTTTTGACTCTCACACAAGACACTATTGAATCGCCATGTACTTCTTGCAAAATAGCGCATCAATGAAAGATAAAATCACCGGTTTTGCACGGAAACAGTTTAGATTCTAGCTACTAGTAGACTACTACTCCGAATGTCTTCATTTGGTCTAATACCATTCCATACTCCCTCCCATCCTCTCTATACCGCATGATGATGATTTACAGTATGATCAGCACTATACGAAAAATTATGCTCATTTTTAGTGACAATAAGGGACAAAATAGTATATTGCAGCGTCTACCCCCGCGTTTCTACCTGCCTATTGTCATTGACAATAGGCAGGCACAAACTGAACCGCCAAGCGCTTCTTGGAAAATAATGTGTCAATGAAACAGAAAATCACAAGGTTACATTTTTATTCTATCTGTTATTCAGAGTGTCTTCTCTTAGTCTAATCCCCATACGTTCCCTCTCATCCTCTCTATCCCCATCCCTTCAATCCCTGTCTCAATTACATGATGTAATTACACCATGATCAGCAGAATACGAAAGCTCAGTTCGACTTTTATTTTAGAGCCATAAGGGAAGTCTGACTGGATCGTTACGCACTTTTTGCAATATACTGTGTCAGTGAAACATAAAATCACCTGTTTGCACGGAACTCGTTTTCATTTTTTCTGGTACTCAGAATGTCTTCGCTTTATCTAATAACACTCCCAATTCATTCGCTCTATTCATAAGGGTGAAGGACCACTGCGCAGTGGACAATTACTCCACAATGAATGAGTCAAGAGATGCGTCACCGTAAGAGTCCATTTCACCGTTATGGAGCAGTTTTCTTTCATCCGCCCCCCCCCACTCACTGTCTCTTCTCCTCTCCCTCTCTCCCAGTCCACATCCTCCATTCCTGCACAGTGACAATGGCACGACGCCATACACGTACGCCAACATGATGGGAACGCCAACTCCTGAAAGAACCAATTCATACACATTTGCACAATCAAGCTGAACATAATCAGTGTCTCTACTTCAACAATTGACTTTTTGCTTAGGATGCGAAACATTACAGATTTGTAATTCAAGTACCCAGATGCAACATTAAATTTTTCTGACAACTATTAAGTTGATCCATACTACCATGCCATTCTACAGTTGTTCTATTAGGTGGCAAACGACGATTGGTGACTGCTGCATGTGTCCCTTTTTCAAAAAAACCCTTTTTCAAAAGCCGGGTGTTTGATGAAACAAACACAATCTATAAATTTACAGGAATAACGATATCTAGTATGACCTTTACATCCGGTGGTAAAACGAAAAAATCACACACCCACTGTCATAATTGACCAAAATACCTATTCTCAAAACATGCGTGATTCGCGCCGCAAACATAATTTTTACATTGAATGGAAATAAGATCCCCTAATTGTCCCTTACATCTTTTTGTAACAAAGTCAAGAATCCACTACCATGACTGGTCAAAATGCCATTTTATTTCAGAACCGACGTGCTTCATGCCAGATATAGAATTTATAAATTGACAGGAATAAAGATATCTAGTAAGATCTTTACATCTGCGGATAAAAACACCAATCACCAACCCACTGCCATGACTGACATAACATTAGTTAATGTTTTGGTTTTTAAAATACTCATTTTTCAAAATCAGCGTGCTTCATGCAACGCCCACTACTTATACAGTGAAAAGAATTACGAGTGTTAGTATGTTAGTATAGCCTCACCATTCATTGTTAAAATCATCAATCACCCACCGACTGCCATGACCGCCAACACAGGCGACACAACCAGACTTCCCGCCACACATGCAGCAGTCACCAATCGTCGTTTGCCCTTTGAATGGTGCATGAAACGATGGTGCACCTTCCTGAAAATAAAAGATTACGATGGAACGGTGGTGTAATGGTAATCAGCCGAGACCAAGGCACTATCGTAGAGGGTTTGATTCCGGCTCAGTGCCCAGTTTTTGCTGATACTTACCTTCCCACGAGTACGGGCACTCCAAAGATGATGCCAGGGACACTGAGGCCAGCTATCAGGGCGATTCCCAGAGGGGCTCCTGCAATGGTCATTTTCTCGAAAATTTTGAAAAAATGAGGCGACATCACTTGTAAGCACTCGTGCAGATTGAAATTCAAACATATCCGGTGAATTAGTGCATGCGCTCATGCTATTTGTACTTGATGGGGGCCAACTTCTGTGTTGATTTCTCGATATTTATTCCCGTTTCCACGAGATTTGATATGACTTGACTAACCAATGAGTGTTCCCAGTTGCCACAGCAGTTTCTTCTTCCTCGTCCATGGTTTCTTTCCCCAGAATGTGCAGCCTGTCGGACTGAAGAGAAATCAACATACAGTACTCTTAAGGACGACGTATGGGATTCGTCGCAACAACTATGGTGTAACCAGATCACAGTACCTGAGATAGTGCAGATCGGAGATCTCCTTCAAGCACAGCCAACAGAACTCTGTCGCACACATCGTACACACCTGGAAGAGAACATTTATATATTTATCATACATCAATTTGATGGTACAACACGTAAGGATGAAAGGTGAATCATGTACAGAAAGGGGGAGGAAAAATTGACGAGGTTCGAATTCGAGCGATATTGCCGCAAAACGTGCATATCACAATCATTACACCACTGCCGAGGGATGATTGAATTTGATATTACATCCGATTTGAAATGCATCAATATCGAATGAAAAACTTTTTGCCCGTTTTACCTATTTCACGTGTCCCCAAATCACCTACCATGTGGTTGCACGATCCATCGTCCATCTTGACGATCAACGCACGGCATCTCGGGCACGCCTTGATGTCTCCGGCTGGAAATAAACATATTTTAATAAAGAAAAAATATTTTGAAAACAATAAACTATACATAAACATGGCAAATCAAAAACTCTTCAAATATCTCACGTTTGAGTACGACTGCTTCACTGGAAAGTCTGCTACTTCCTCGTCTCATTCCAGCTGATGATCTGAACAAGGAACATTGAGGTCACAACAATGATAAATTAAACAATGTGTTGACCATTCACAATAGGACTGCAATTCGATGGGTGAAGATCCAAAAACACACAGTAACTCGTGATAGTCCCTCCATTGAGTGTGGACATAGTCCCGAATCCTAGACTACAGTAAACCCCTGTCTGCCCCCCTTCTCCATTTCAGATTAGCCCACCTGAGTATTCCCCTTCTTCCCCTTCCCCTCTCCCTCTCCTCTTGTTCTCCCAGTGCTCCCACTCCACGCGATCGACGAGCCTCATCGCACGTCTCACTCGGATGCCAAACGTCCTGAACGGAAGAATGGGTTACGGTAGAATATTATGGCGGAAATTCAAAATTCTAAAACATGCCTTGCAGTGATAGCAGAATAGGGTGCCGCACTCCTCCCTCTCACATCTCAATTGGGGACAGGCGGCACATGAAGTGGCAATCACTGCGTATCTGTAAGGGTGTCAATGTACACGCAATCCTCTGAACACTTCTAGAGAGATGATTGAGTTTTGTTTTACATTTAATCAAGCATCATAAAGCACTATCGAGTAAAAAAACTAATTGGAAATTTAACCTATTTCACCTGCCCCCAAAACACCATGTTTCATCAAATATTGCAGAGCGCTCAGGAAGTAATGCGTTTTGAACGCCTATTTCCATAGTAGAAATCTTCATGTCACAATGAATATCTGAGCACACTGACCCACAATCCGGAGCCGGACACCATCGAGCATCGGGTTCCGATATGAGATGACGTCGGACGGAGAATTCTTCGTATTTGGAGATCATCTCCAGACCAAGGGGTCTACAATTGACAATATTGGGATTACTTATTTCATGTGCGAGATATGGGGAACCGCAACGTGACACTTAGGAACTGTAATTTAGGAAAAGCGACATTTTGGAACTTGTACCTGTGGGCACCACTAGGTATTAGCCGAAAATGTCAAAGTGAAGGTTCCAAAGTTTCACGTTACGGAACATGGTGAATTTGTGAGACTACAATTCAATATTACTCTCCCAGAAAGATAATTACAATACGTAGCTTTGTTCAACGGGTCTAATAGCTACTAGTTATTTCAAATCAGACAAATTCCAATATTTCCCACCAACCGTACCTCAGATACATTCTGACGTCTGATGGATGCAGGAGGGCGGGACATTCAGGACACGACACCTCTACACGATTCTCCATCACTTCCAGCTGTATGTACTGCAAACAAGAAGATTATGCTAGTTTTTCCCGCCAAAGGACAAATTCAAATATTGCCGCGCTTGCCTGAATCATGCACTCGCTGCAGCTGCGATGATCGCATCCTCTGAGTCGAGCGAATGCAGCTTCGGGACGACGCGCGAAGCACAGAGGACACTCACGGGTCTGTAATTCATTAATTGCGTCAAAAAGTAAAATACAATTGAGTAAATTGGGTCGTTGCCCTTCGCACTATATCTCTATACATCTTGAAAACCAAGAAAACAGGCAGAATTGAGCCACATTGTCATGTGAAATATTATTATTTTGATCATAGTTCGTCTCCGTGCCTCGACATCTCATATCGGGTTCCGATATGAGATGACGACGGACTGAGAACTCATTCCTATTTGGAGATCATCTCCAGTCCAAGGGGTCTGTAATTAGAACTATTGGGGTTACTTCCATCGTGTTCTATCTATCGTGAGAGAAACCATTCGTTATTGATTGTATTGCATTTCCATAAATATTATCATTTGAATGAATATTCCCTCACCTTCCTCCCATCTCCCTCTCCTCCTCCTTCTCCACTCGAATACTTGACATCTTCCATTGCAGCAGTCGTTATCATGGCCAGTTCTCCTTCTTCCAGTAGTCTACCCGTTTCGTCCTCCGACGCGTCCGATGGAGCGTATCTGCGATGGGAGACCGTCATTAAGTGGTAAGTGACTAGGCCCTATAAGATGGAACTCGCGGGTTCGAACCCACTAGAGAGGAGATGGGCGAACGTGGCGGGCAAACGCGGGCCGGAAACTTGAAACCGTTCGCGTTTCTCCCCTTTCTGATAGAAATATGGGAAAGGAGAGCCGGGAATGTGAAAATTTAGAACTGACCATTTTGGAACCTGAGTGCAATTGCCGGGAGTTCAAAAAAGTTCCAAAACGGTCGTTCCACAATGTCGCGTCCCCGAAGGCCTCCTTGGGGTCTACCAGTGCATTTCCTCTCATCCCCAGAATACCCTTTAAGGGAGGAAATGCGTAAACACTTTGCGTAAGAATCAAATGTAATCTGCTTTTCCGTTGGAGAACGACGAAAAATGAATTGAACACACACAAATGCGATAAGTGTACGTCGGAATAACTCGAACTGCAATGCGATTCCGAGCATTGATTCCATCCACAACCTCCTACGCGATTCGTATATTCCCTCCTCAACTGTTACCATCCCCTCCCCCACCGTTGAGGTCAGTAATGAAGAGGTGGCATTCATCATCTTTTCTGGCTTGGAGAAAATGCGTCCCCATGCATTTCTGAGTGCAAAATAGCAGAAAGAAAATCAGTGGGTAGACTAGAAATAAAATTATCGTATGCATCAATAGTGAATCCATTCAAGTTGTCTAATTGTAAATGTGGGCGCAACTGCCAAAAACGCACGGAATGTATCGGAAAAGTGTAAGGCAGCGCGCACTAGGGTTTAAAAATCGTTCCGATAAGCAAAGAAGAAAGAGAGAGGGGGGGAATAGGAAGGGGATAGAGAGATAGTCACGTCGGATACGCGCCGAGTCTGAAACCCAAGTACAACGAACAACAGCCTAGGTGTAAGGCTCTCCGGTCTTCAGGAAAGATGCACTTTGAACAAAGGAACAATCTCGTCCCTGTCAAAGAAGGGAAGGGTGGGGGCAAATGAAAAGTAGGTTCACTCAAACAAGTCCAGCCAGATTGGTACAGCGATTGATCGCCCCGCCACCAACTAGGCAGATGTTTGGCGACATTCACTCCTTCCTTGCCCCTAGTCTAGACAGACTACGAGAAGCTATGCGCGTAAATGGGCACGTCTGCGCGCGCAAATTGTGCTTCCTGGACGGATTTGTACCGTAGTATTAGCCAAATTAGGGCAAAAAGGTAGTGTTGTCATGAGTAGAAAACAACGAGGAGCGAGAGACTGATCACATTGCCATCGAGGTGGTGGAAGATGTTTACGATCAGAGAGTAGGAAGAGGAAGAATAAGAAGTGAGAACAACAGTGGAGGAATGGGGGAAGGAAGGAAGGAGACGACCAAGACGTACACATCGAGTGGGGAAACAGACACATAGCCATGATGGGGCTATGATTGGAAAGTGAGGGCTATGGCTGGTAGTTTGACTACTTATGGGTTGTGTTTTGCAGAGAATATATCTGCAGAAGTATAGTCGGCTTTGAAACATAACCCACAAAGTAGTCATTCTGACAACCATAGTAGAAATGCAAACAAAGTCATTCTATTGACATCACCAGCAGACCATAGACCACGAGACAAATCTGTTTCACTATGCACAGTAGTAGGAGTAAAACAATGAGCGACAACAGATTCGGGTGACTTATGTGTACCGTGCGCAATTCACCAAACATAAAAATGATGGTGACCAGAGAATGAAAATGGAATATCCCATTTGGTCGTCGCCTCTGCAGAAGGGGGCGAAATAGACCCTTCCTTCGTTTACGTTCCAAGGAAGGAACGGCTTAGGAAGGGAGAAGGAGGAAATGAAAGGAATGAAGACCGCTAACGACGACTCCTCAGATGGAGGAGGGAATTGGTGTGAAGCCACTGGAGCGAGAAAGTGGGAGGATGACATAAGCACAACTAAACCATTTTCGACATTTGCACAACTCTACACAATTCCATAATAGAAGTTGTTCACATGTCGGTTGTGCATATGCCATCCTCCCGAGAAAGTGAATCTTTGTCGGAGGCTCACGAGAGATATCTTGTGGGATGGATAGAAACAAAAGAGCGCTTATCCTGAGACGAACAGCCGTTCTCTCGTGCCAATCCTTTATCTCTCTCACAATTAGCCTGGGTGTGTTCCACCCTGCTTGCCAGTAGTAAGAGTGGGAGCAAGAGTAAGTGGTGGGATTGAACGGGTGAAAGATAAGACTGTCATGGACATTTGCGCCGTAATGGTGAAATGGACAGATGCGCCATCAGATCACGGCTCAAGTGTCCACTTCACCAGGTTGAACACAGCCATCTCGCAGTCACCACTTCTTCACCGCCAGCGAACATCCTCCCAATGATGACTGACATCTGCTGAGTACATCTTCCCCATGGAAGTTATCTTTCATCAGAGAGCACATATTGTTATGTCTTCCTCTTCCTCTTCCGCCTCTCCACGAGTGAAGTGATTGATTCGCAACAATGTCGTCATCAAGTCAGCGGGTCGAACGAGTCAAAGAGAAAGAAGTCACACTGGACAGAGCGGGTCGAACGAAGGAAACCGAAAAAGAGGGACTAATCGGTCGAACATCAACCACCGCCTACATGTTCCTGTACACATTACTTGTCAACTTCCCATTGATAGTAAGATCAGAGCTGATGTCATCTGCCTCTGTTCAACAATATTTGTTGGTAGTTGAGGGGGCGCATGCAACCAACGACTTCAAATCCCCCACTGTGCGTATAACACAGGAATGGTCACGAGTGACATCATCTGATCAGTTTAGGGCATAAGTCTCATCTGGCCGGAGCACCCATCCTGCGAAAGCGGGATAAGGGTGAGAAGGAAAAAGAAGAAGACGAAGAGAGGGCGCACGCCACGAATATTGTGGTGATGGAAGCGATTACAATGTGCATAGACCAGGGTACGAAGGGCAACACAATCGACAATGGTCACATTCCATTCTGCATCCCCCTCGACAACTCACACTGTTGTCCCTGGTTATTGAGAGAAGGAAAGACGGTGGTTGAATCGGAAATAGAAAAGAAAAAAAAACCGTCGTCAATCAGTGTCATATCGATGGACACGATGATTGAAATGATACAAGAAGAGGGTATTGGAAGGAATGTAGTCGTGTAGTACGTAGGGGGCCGCCCACTCACGGGACCATGAATAGAAAGGTGATTGACATGTGTTGCATTCATGCAGCGTGTCAATCACTAAGGGACGATCGAAACGACCAACTTAGCCAGTGATTCATGGTCACAAGGATTATATTTATGGCATAAAAATGTTTAACTAGTAGTAGTGACCATGATGTTTGAAGGGAACGAGTAAATCGATTAATAAAAAGCGAACCCGGGTGCGCCTAATCGGCTTCTCACTCAGCAGAAATTGATGCTAAAGAGAAGGGAAGTAGTATCACGAGTATCATTGACAAGAGAGGGAGAGAATCAAAGATGAAAAGACATTTTGCTCTCTCAAAGGAGAAGAAGAGAGTACAAGGGGAAAGGGAATCATAATCACCCCTTCTTACTGATAACGGACGCAAGTAACACACGGGTTTATGGCGACCGGAGACAGCCCTTGTAGAAGGATCTCGATCAAACACTCCCAAATCAGTGCGCAAAACAATTGTGAAATCTCTGATTTCACCTTGATTGAATGATCGACGCACATATTGGGCATCACTATAGGGCAGAAAGTGTTCGAGCGACACTCGGTACCACAAATAGCCGTACAAATAACGACCACGTTCGGTTGATAGCAAAATGTGTACATAAAACGGGGGAGAACGATGACATTAATATTTTACAGTTCAAACCGTTCACAATTTCATCGGCCAGTCAAGTAGAAAAAACATTTCACAAGTGTATTCTGACAGTAGACTTTTCCAAAATGCATCTGTTCGAGTCCATGGCTGTGAAACGGACAAAAGTGTTTAAAGGCAGGTGTGAGCATTCTCCTCCCTTCTTAGAAGTCATGTAGTCACTCGACAAATATTCCGATGGAACTGCGTACACTGTGCGCTCTGTTCATCGATAGGGCAAAGAACGGAAATGGGGGAAAGAGACGGCGGCAGGAAAGAGGTTAGAGAGGAGGAATCGGGTACACAATCACAGTTCAAATAGTTGAACCGACGGATAAGTCCATCATGAAATTACAGGGGAAATAAAGATGTGATCAAAAGGATTGCTGAGAACCGAACATATAGTGACTGTGAAACTCAAGTACGCCTGTAATCTGTTGGCGTGTTGGGTGCGTCAAATAGTTGAACGAACAGATAATACGATCGCAAAACATCATGACTGAATATAGTGATTGTGAAATACATCGACTTCTGTGATCTGCAGAAGTGTTGGTAGGTGAACGGGAGGATGAGACTACCATGAAACTGCAAGGGGACACCCAATCTTATCAAAAGAAATGGACAACAGCAGTAAATACAGAGACTGTGAAACACAAATATGCCTGTGATCTGCAGACGTCTTGGCTGAATCACTGATCGTGAGACGATATGAAGGAATGGGTGATAGTAAGGCCATGTTGTTGTGGTTATTATCAAGGAGGACATTGTCAACTTCCTGTCCCCCTCCTCCATTCGTACCGTCTCTCACTCTGTGTGTATGCACATGTGACTCAGTCAGTGTTCACGTCTGTCCCAATCTCCGTTCTGGCCCGTAAATGCCAGACCGTTGGAGGAAAGAATAGGGACACGAGGAGGGGGGGGGGGGGGGGAAAAAAAATAATAAAGGAGGTGTAGCAACCAAATTAAGGAAGATAGGGAATATTTTAGGAGATCGTGGGTAGGAAACCCGCCCGGAGGGGACGTCTCAAATCCAGGTCGC
>JACMIF010000623.1:0-34756 GCA_014805445.1 Diplogasteroides magnus | reverse complement strand
TGTTTCGCGTTTTTCGAAACGTGTTCGAACATGTTACGAAAAACGCGAAACACTGCCATAACTTCCTTCCCAATGGATGTATCAACTTGCTGTCAACAGGAAAAAGATTTGTATCCTCGAGACGAACATTTCACTAGTTGGTGGAAAATTGAAACATCCACTAGGAAAAAAGTTATGCCAGAATTTCTGCTGTTTCGAAACATGCAAAAAAAGAACGGGCAAAAGGTGTTTCGAAACAGCAAAAGAACGCTCCATTAAACGCATAACATCTTCACTCACACAGTCTCCAGCACAAGGTATTAATGGGAATGAACCAAAAGAATCACCAGACGATAGTTGCATTATTCCAACGCTTTATCTTTCAAGCCTCACAACAATACAACAAATGATGCCAGAGCGGTAACGCGTGAGCATAGCCAAAAGCAGGAGGTCAGGGAGTAAAAGGAAAAGTGAAGGAAAGAAGGCAACTCAAAAAGGAGAAACTGAGAAAGGGCACCAGACAGTCCTTATCACACCTAGGGATATAAGACCATACAAGATAATAACGATAAAACACCCAGCATCTAAGAAAGTAAAAATGTGCGCAGAAAGGGCCCCTCTTTAAAAGGTGAGTTAAATGAGGATCCACATTTCCAGCATTAAAAACAGTACGTTCGTATGTAATTATCCTCGACGTGAAATTTGCGAAATGGTACACAATTTCTAAGCAATGCAACAGGACGATGTGACGACGAAACAATGAAGGCAATGGGGACATTACGCACGCATTTGCAGAATAGTTTATTTTACTCATTCCTCTATGTTCATCTTCAATAAACTAGACTGGATAATTTCTACAGTTTCACGTAAAAATTCCCTAAGTAGGGACGAAGCAGACTAGTGAAATTGGGCAATAAATTGAGTATGATAAGTCGGGAGCACTAATGAATGAATGTTAAGCAACCATGGGTGGAAGAAGAAAGAAGGCTGACATGAACCCGGAAATGAACAAGGACAGTAAAGTGCATGATAAGCACAATGATTGGGGATTCTTTACGAGAGATAAGAAAAGTCCTCATTGGATGTGGATGCAGTTTGAAGTTGTTCATCAGCGAATTGACAATACTGTGCATGTTGCTCTGAAAATATAACTATTACAAATGTATACGATCTAGTGTTAGCTGAGAGAATACGACATTTCACAAACATTTTTTCGAAAGCATTGCAAAGTTTGTTGGCAAAATTAAAATACATATTCCCGGTTCACAATTCTGAGAGCGTAGCGTGGAAGTGCATGGTCGATAAAATCTCCGACTTTTTGCCGATTTAAAAAAACATGAAACGTCAATGAACGCTCAATGGGTACTGTAGCGGGGAGATCAATAAAAGAGACGGAAGAGCACAAGAGGGATAACAACACTTCCGCACACCAGGGGGGGGGGGGAAGATAAGCCTCTAATTCTGCCAGTGATGATTTCATAAGTCGGTTCAAAGCATCAAAGTTGCTTATCCAATAGAGACGATTCATAATCACTATAGATTATCCATATATGCAATTATTCCTGCGCGGAAGTACCGTGATCCCGGATTAACATCCAACCTCGGACAGTCAAACTGGAAGCTGCTAAAGGCCAAAATCCAATAAAAATACATATACTCGGCTAGTTGTAGAACATTTGGATCATGGATACTGTTAATTAGCCATAAAAGCAGCGTATTACGCTTTTCGAATATTCAAATGCGTCATGGCAAGGCCATAGCGTTAGGCCATGAATAAGTTGCTGAAGGCTCAATTTGAACACTAGACCATGTACCATCATATCGTGGCTTTGCTTTCGCCATTCCCCACAACGCCAAGGTCTCCGAATTTTCCTGGAATTTTTTTTGGAGAAAATCACGTTTTCCTCACTATTTTCACCCTGGGTCAGCGCGACAATAATGGCGGCGGAGCGCTTTTGGTTCGCGGGGTCGTAACGCGTGAATTTCACGCGTTGCGTGTCGGTCAAATTGTCAAAACTATATTTTTTTTGTCGAGACTAACGCTATATATTAGATTTTTTGTAGTGGTATACACACAGGCTAGACAAAGCATTTAAAATTGGGTAATGGTTTAAAAAAAATTCTTTTCAGCATTCTCAGGCAAGCACTGGAAGATATTTATATTTCAGCTGAAGTAGATAGTCAAATCCTATTTAATAGGCAGAATAATTAATTTTTAACTGCTCAAAATCATATGAAACGAAATACGATACGATACGATCACGGTGTTATCAAATTGCGACGATTCAGAAAAACGTGATTCAGGACATTAAATTACAGTATGATTAGTCGCGACGCGAGTGATCGCAACGCGGTTCAATTATTGTCGCTCCGTGCGTTAGCTGACCCAGGGTGTAATTTTTTACATTTTCTTTCACCACGTTGCAAATTTGGTTATTCGGAGATCTTGTCGTTGTAGGGAATGGCAAAAGCTACAATCTGATAGTACATCGTCTAGGGTTCAAATTAAACCCTCAACAACCAATACACTGCTTTTATTGCTAATTAGCAGTATCCATGAACCTAATTTTCTACAATTAACCGAATATATGTATTTTTATTATTGGATTTTCGCCTTCAGCTGATAGCTGGGACATAATTAAAGAGAGATCGCATAAATGCGGTGCCTAGAGGAATTTTTTATTCACTTCCAGTTTGACCCGGCTGTGTCCAAAGCAATATCCAGTGATTATATTTTTTAAAAAGTTGTGTTAGTATACACTTTCCTCCAGATATATCGGTCTAATGGACACTTACCATCCAATTTTTTGTTGAGAACAGTCTCGTACTCTGCCCTCAGTCTCATCTCTTGTTCACGAAGGAGACGCTCCACGATCATGTGCACCTAAGAATTCATTCAAATAGATTTAGAATAATTTTGTTAGTAAATAGCAACTTTAAATAAGCAAAACAACTGACATGCTTGAGAGAGAACATGGGCTGTTCATTGAGAGTCTTTGCAATGGCGGATCCAGTCTGAGAGGTCGAAGCACGACTGGAAGATCCCTCACCTTCGGAGTCAGATCCAGACTAATACACATTTCATTAAACATTTTCATAGTTGTTTAGTACTACAGTTATGACACTATATCATACGTGGGCACCCTCGTAAAAATTTACGAAGCCACTCTGCAAAAATTTTTTTAAACGTTGGGAGGCACTCTGCAAAAAATATTTTTTTACGAAGTCCACCCACGTATGCACTATATAATCTATCAAAATATCGAATATCGAAGAACTTCTATTTCGTCATTCATACGGATATATTACCTGAGGAGATTTGGGAGGCCTGTATGCAGCTTTGCTGGCAATCGACTCTTCATTTTCTCTGTCCTCATCTCTTCCACCAGAAAATGCAGTTTCCAAACGACGAGGAATCAGCTTGCGACGGCGAAGACAACGAATCTAAACAAAGAGCTCAAGTTAGCAAAAAATAGGGTATTCGATCTTTTCCTTCAGTAGAATAACACAGTGACATCAGTAATATCAAAAAGCGCTTAGAGTTTGCGAGAATTGAATATTCGTCAGAGGGATCCATTAAAAAGTTAACCAAATACATTTTGTAAGTGGCGAGCGCAGTAGTCTAAAATTTCGAAATGTTTTTACGCGTGTCCTAGAACGTGATTCTAATTACATTTGAAAAGGGAACTAGAATGAATAGTCGCAATATAAGATAAATCTGCTTCAGTATTATTTATTTAAAAAATCACAGATCAACAACGCAAGGAAATAAAAGTGGCATAGATAACAACTATAGTACATAGTCATGCTGCATACCTCGGCCTTGAGATAACTTTCCAGTTGAGGTGCAGTCAGCTGACATCGAGCAGAAGCCGATTGGAAGGGAGAAGAAGTGTCATGCTGGAAAAGGCCAATGTTTCGAATTAAATAAAGTCATATTAAAGGATCACAGCAAAAGAATGATAGATAAGATACTCTTCGTTTCGCTTTTGAAGTAATTCAGGAAATTCATAGCCATATTTACTTGAATGGTAAAAGAAACTGCAATATGCTCGACAACTTTTTCAGCAGAACATATAGAGCTGAGCGCAACAAATAAGACTCGAACAATGTATAACGGATCAATGTTGCTGTGCATACCAGCGACAGTTTCGGCTTCGAACAGCTGGGCAGAGAGGCGGCAATTGTACCAAGCTGAGGTCTCAAAAACATCATCCATCAATCTACGCCATCACGTTGTAATATACCTGAATGGTGAGCAGTGAGTAGGCCTTGCTCTCTTTGCTTCAGTGGCTCCACTTCCCTCATTCAAGTAGGTGTCGAAGTCATGAGGTCTCTTGAGCGCAAGTCCGCACGCCATGTTCCTAAAAATGACGTGATTTGTCTCTCCTTAATATACTAACAAACACAGAGTAAATTCGAAGACGTAATAACACGCAAAACATCAAATTACGGTTGGGGGAAAGGTGTCTTTCGTGAAATAACGAAGATAATTTGACAGAACGCACATTGTTGTTCAAAAAGAAATATCCTATATTAATCGTGTTAAAACCATGATGACATTCTGAACAAAAAACATACATGTGAACTACTTTGGGAGCGGATGACATTGGACTTTGATAAATTTCTGAAGAAAATCTCGTCGAAGATATTCGAAGGTCCCAAGAACAAACCAGAATCAGAAGCTTGGTATTAGAGCAGATATCCGAGTGTTTAGGTTCAATGACAAAGTATATGTAGGACTAAGCACAGAGCAATCAACCGGTGAGTAGAACAGATGAAATTGAAATGAAAAAGATCTATATAGTGCAAATGATGACTACAACAATGGGATTCAGCAACCAGCAACAAAACCGAAGCATAATAAATTCTCTGTTCAGGTGATTCTTTTCACAAACTCTTTCGATCAATAGTGCTCCTTATAGCGTACAATTGTTTGTTCATGCACATCAAAAAGAACGCGCCAATTCGAATGTCAATTTAACTACAGTATCCGAGACGTGTTGTTATCTCGAGAGGCCACATTTTTGCACGGCTGGTAAACAAAACATGGGCAGAGTAAGGCAAGAAAATCAATCATGTGCATTTTCAACCTGAATAGATGATTGTAGTGAAAAGTTTAGTATGGGGAGACATATATTCGTGATTTACCAAATAGAGAACTTGAATTGGCTACACTCTCCACCCGTTCATTCATCTATAAGATCTAGAGACGATAGGTTGACCGAAGACACAGACTGTCAATTGACGGTCTCTGCCAACCACACCCCAATTACCTTTTTGTGCTGTCTTACTCGTGCTGTAGTTGGATCGATTGACCCTATCCTCTCTATTTTTCCCTTTTAGAATGGCCTCCAATGTACTTCTGGGAGTGATAGTTGCAGTCTTTGCACTATGGTACAACTTGTCATTGAAGATGGATTTACATAAAGTAGTATACAATCATCGTCCTGGGACATGCAGACACGTTCAAGGACCAGGTACAATATCTCCCTTTAACACAACTATTGTTTAGTCAATGGATCTGAGGACATTGAATTGATTCGGAGTGAGGGCATTGCCTTTGTGACCTCAGGATTGGTATATCTTCAATCTGAGAGATACGTACCTGGTTAGACTCTCATTCTACCCTCAACCATATAACAACTTTCAAGGAAAGATCTTCCTTTATGATTTCAATCAAAATCCCGGCGCAAACAAACTGGAAGCAAAGGAATTGAAGATTAGAGGGGATAAGTTTGATGAGGTTACAATGTTAAGGAAGAAGAAAAGAAAGTATATTGTATAGGGTAATTTCCATCCACACGGTCTGACTCATTGGATTGTGAATGGAGTAATTCGTCTTTACGTTGTCAATCACAGTCAAAAGATTGAACATTCTATCGAAGTATTTGACTTTAACCCTCATGGACCAACTCTTATTCATAAGAAATCAATCAAAGATCGTGCACTAGTACGGTTAGCTAGACATTTGATACTCCTCTACCGTATCCTTCCAGTCCGAATGATATTGTCGCTGTGGGACCAGATCAGTTCATATTCACTAATGATGGAATATCGCAATCATTTGGAATGAATTCACTTGAAATGTTGTTAGGATGGAAGGCAGGAAGTGTGTACTATTACGATGCTCAGGTTCATTCCATTCCCCTTCTTCATTTCATTTCATATTTAGAACTTCCATGTGCTCTTGGATGGAAAAGGATCACCTAATGGAATTGCATATGATGGGAAGAATGAGAAACTATTTGTATCTATGATATTGGATGAGACAATAGATGTATATAATGTATCACAGGTTGTCATTCATTCCCTTACTCACTTCCCCTTTTCATCCCATAGGATCGTCTCTCAGTCTCTCTTGTCTCTCGTATCAATGTACATTCGGGATGCGATAATCTCTTTATAGACATGGATGGATCTGTTTACAGTGGATGTCATCCCATAATGCATCAAGTACAGTACTCCTCCCCGTACCCTTCCCATAGTACTCCTCCCCCTTCATACAGTATCTTTCTGTTCAGGCGGCAGCCTCTTTTAAGAACTGTGATAGTTTTGATGTGAAGGCCCCTTCACAGGTTTGTGTCTTTGTGTTCTTTCGTTCATTTCCTTCAGGTTCTTCGTCTTCGATTTGACAATGAATACATGAATGCAGAGATATCAGAGGTGTCTCCATCTTGAGGGATACTGTAACTCTTCCTCCTTCAGGTATATGCTAATGATGGTAGAGAGATCACTGCATCTTCAATGGCCACTATCTACAGTAATCAGGTACAGTAAGCAGTGTGTGTGTGGTAATGTGAATGAGTCCATTGAGCTTCTCATTGGTTCGGTCTGTCGCAATCTCATTCATTGCGAGATCGTCGACATTTCTGTACTTGAATGAAGACTGATAAAGTGTATATACTATTCGATTTGTCAATGGCCTGTCTATTGAACTTCTTCTTTCATTTGACAATCATTATTCATCTCTTTCCCTCTCAACTTCTACCCTCAACCATCTTCTGGATGTATTGTATGAGGGAGGAGATAGACCGTTAAGGAACAATCAACCAATACAATGAGGGTGTAATTGTTTGCCACACTTAGTCCGTTTGTCATTCCCAATATCAACTATTCAGTATTTCCTATCCATTCTTATGTAACACTCCTTCACTCAACAATTCATTTCCTCAACCTTTTCAAATGAGTATCTAAAGTAGAGTGACCGGGATAGCGAAGCGTTCAAATGATGTGTTTGCAATGTCATTGACTGTCAAATGTTGTCATTGACATTGTAAAGTACAACGGGTTTCCTCATTGAATCAACTACTCTTTAGTTGAATCATAATAATATTTATGTGTTGTGCGTCGATGAGTATGAATGGGGGAAGGCAACGTGCAAATGAATTAACTGTACAAGGCAGAGGTCTCATTCTTCATCATCATGTCTCGAGACCAACCACAGTCCGTATCATACAATCATATCATATAAATTATATATTCATTTATAATAATCGTATGTACTCTGATAGGAGCTCGATTGAAGTGAGGAAGAGATTGTGATGCAAGAGATGTAAGTAACTAAGAAAAGGGAGACACTTCCATCTCTCCTCCAGTCAAGGGACTCACTGGATCAACAGTATCACAAAAGGCCTCACGGGCTACGGTAGTGTAAGGAGGTCACTACGGGACCAATGGAGCAAGGAAGGGAGACATGACTGATGGAGGAGGGAGCTCTCTAGTAGCACCAATACAAAAAGGCAAAACAAGACAAGGGACGTTTTGGTACACGATCAAATGATTTGAGCAAGGACGGGGTCTCTATTGAGACAAGGCCTGCCGGGCAAGCGGCACCACAAATATACAAACAACCACGGCTCGCAGGGATACGGTATCACACTAAAGACCTGGGAGAGCAGCCAAATGAGTACTGTAGCTGTGAGGATAATGAGAAGACTATGTCAAGGAATCCGAACTGAGACAATATGGCATGCGCAAAGAGAATAGAGTAGTGCAAAGTTTTAAGTGTATAACAAAGTGCGATAATATGATACAATATCTACGAATAAGAAGTGATCACCGGTATACGAAGAATGAGGAGCTACAAGTGTGAGTAGAATGAGTCAATGACATTCCAATCCCATTTACTGTTTAGGCTAAATAAAGTTAAGATGAAAAGAGAGAGAGATATGAACAGACCTGTTGTGACTGTTGAGGCCTGATTGGGAGTGCTTGTTGAGTGATCTGATGATAGAATGCATTATGAGGAGATGGCACTATTCCTGTAGAAGATTGCCGTGCACGATTGGCAGCTACTTGTCCAGCTGTCATATGTGACAATTGAGGAGATGGACGAACTGACAATGACAATTATATGATACAAGGAATAAGAATACGAACGGGATGAATCCATTGTCATTAGATTGTAATGAATCTTGTCATCTTCTTTTGGACTACTTTCCTTTGTAATATGAGTATTTCTCTTATTCTTCCTCCCTCCCCCTCCCCCTCCTCCTCTCGTCTTCCCCCCTTGTGCTGCTTTCTGTTCCTTTGCTTTAAGTTCTTGTGCCTCGACAGCCTCAACCATCTCTTCCCTCTTCATTCTTCTCTTCTCACACCTTTACTCTATCTATAATAGCTGCTATATTGGCCTCCATATCTTCATCAGTCCTTCTTCCTCCATTCGACATCTAAAGATACTTGATAGAGAGAGAGCAGAATGTGTATAGTATACATCATGTCCATTGAGTGTTGTACTGTCTCTTCCATTCTCCCCACTTCTCATTCCACTTCCTCTACTTCCTCCTCCATGGAACACAGATGCACGTAGATTGTGTTCATATGAGAGTGATGATGGTGATGGAGGTGCATGTGACACTCAAGTCAATTCCTCCCTCTCTCTCTCTCTCCCCTCTCTTACCGTATGACTGTTGCATCCTTTGTACAGCAGTTGCTACAGTATGTCCTCCTCCATTAGTATTCTTCCTTCTAGATTGGCATGGAATGGATGACTGAATGATTCTCTTCATCATATTATCATTGTGTATTGTACTTGTATCGATGGAGTAGGAGGTGCAATGGATGAAGTGGGAGTTGCAACTGATCCAGGAGGAGTAACAGATAGTGCACCTCCTCCTTTCGCTACCATATCCACTACAGAGTTGATCGATGTTTCCAGGAGATCTCAATATCCACATATATTTATTATTCGGGATAACGATAGAAAGAATGCGATAAATATATTCAAGTCTTAAATATATTCAATATAATATAAATATATTCAAGTCTAACCGTCTAAGAGTAGAATATTCACAACTCCTAAACTCCTATTTCACATTTTTCCTTTTATAAATATTCAAAACTCACTGTTTTGTATGCAATATAATAGAGCGTCAAAGTTATGTTACAATCATTTTTTCATCCAGGATAAAGTGTAAGCATAAGATAAATATTTTGGTTGTGGAAGTCTCAGAAACAAGTTTCGGTTTAGCCCTAATACTGAGATTCGTCATAGTGGGAGAAAATACGCCTTTAGTAGTAAAAAAAAGTCTTCGATGCTCAATACAAAGGAATTCATCATGAAAGTGATCTCAAATAAGTCAAAGATTTATATTTTTTTAATCGGATAAGCGCATCTGAATGTTTGTTTTCAACTAATTTGGCATGTTTGAAGAAGACTCTCTGGTTGACTAACCCATTCTTCCATTTCCTCTTTCTCCTTCATATGTTCCATGTTGACTTCCATCACCACTCGATGAATGATGCATAGCCACATCACTTAACATTGGATCAGCCATTATAGACATTGGAGTGATATCATCCAAGTCACCCAGATCATCTTAATGCATTCAATCATTCTTCCCATTAGACTCATTCAACCAACCTATTCCTTCATCCTCAATCAACTTTCCAATATCTTGTTGTCCTGTGGATGGATGTCCACCAGAAGAAGGAGTTCGTTGTGATGTGGATGGATATGGGAACATAGTGGGTGTACTTCCAGTCTCTCTCATATATATTGGAGAGGGATCAACTCCTTGCTATAATACAACATCAACAATATTCATTCATAAACTGTAACCTGTATCAATGGTTCATGTTGAGTGAATGAAGTAACGGCACAATTGTCCGAGTCTTGAGAATATTCAGCTGACACTCCACGACAAACATTTGCACTTGGTCCTTCTGAATATTGCCTTCCTCCATTGGATTCCCTCTATTCGTACCATTTTGTCCTTGTGGATACGGTACAGGAGGAGGTCGAGACTGTCCTTGTGTCCATGCTTGAGGTGGACCACCAGAAGGACCCGATGGTACATAACCACTCTGTTGAGAGGCCATCATTCTCTGTTGATGCATCTTAATGATAAAAGTGTCAATAGGAAGGGAAGAGTACAACCTGTTGCCATGCTATTTGTTGTTGTTGTTGAAAGTATGCATGTGATTGATGAGGACCATTCGGATTGGATTGAGCATATGAAGGAGCAAGATATGCATGTGGAGGAGAAACATTCTGCATCATTCCACCACTCTGCTGCTTAAATGGAGTCATTGTCTTGATTGAACAAGAATGAGAATAGTTACCATTGTTGGCTGAGAATGAACGAGTCTTCCTTCACCATAGAATGCAGCAGCAGCTTCATCTGTAATAACATCATTTCATTTCATTCCATGATACAAGATGATACTGTGTTGTTGGACGGCCTCTGCTTCCTTTTGTTGTTGTTTCTTCGTAGGTTTCTTTCTCTTCTTTGGAGTAGGAGCAGTGGTTGTTTCCTATGTATTCCCTCTATTCATTCCCATCCTAACATTCTATGATACCTGTTGCATGGATGCTCTAGAGTACATTGCTTGCTGTGCACCATAAGCCATTCTCTCTTGTACACTTGGAGGTCCTGTTCCTGCATAGATGGGAGCACCCACTTGTCCTCCAGAATACACCTTCAATCAATACTCATTCCATCCTCCCCCATACAATCTCACCGGTCTCATGTTCTGTCCACCAGGAGTACCGTAGTATCCAGGTGGTTGTGGATGACCAGATGGAGTATTGGGAGTACATGGTGGCATCTGTGATCCTCCAGGAGTCATTGGGGGTCCTGTTGGTTGGACTGCTTGTTGTTGTTGTTGTTGTTGTTGTTGCAAATAGATACGTTGTCTTTCCATCTGATATAATGATTGTCTATTGTAATAACAAGGTATAACCTGTTGTTGATGGTATGCAGCCATTTGAGCATCTATTGGTTGAGGAGTTGGACCAAGAGAAGGTCCTTGGGGAGGTCCATATCCGACTTGAGATGTATTCACTCCTCCACTTTGTGTATATGGAGAGTATGGACGACCGGATTGAGGGGGTTGGTTACTGGAGCTGTGTTTGTCAAATAACCTTCTACTTGGGTAAAAGTTACCTGAGTAAGTTAACGAGTAACGGTGAGTTACTGTTGGTAGGAGTTCGTTGTTGAATGTGAGAAGGGACTGCAGAATGGGGAGTGGAAGGCATTACTTGAGGGGGAACTTCCTACAATCAACACACATACATTCAATCTTACATCTATAACACTAACCTGTCCTGATGACATGACAATCGAATGGGGTAGAATAGGAACTTGTGGGGGAGGAGCATATCCACTAGGAATAGGAGGTCCAGGGGCAACTGCACTATGTGATGGAGGAACTCGTAATGCAACTCCCTCACTAAAAGATACTATCAATCCTATTATGACTATTCCACTCACTTATTCATGTTATTCCGTTCAATTGTTTGTCTAGATGTACCCGCTGTTTCCATCTTCTTCGCTTCTTCTTTTGCCCTTTGTCGTAACAATTCAGTAGTGGATACCATTCGATCATCATCAACACGAACAGCAGAAATGCCTCAACAACAGATTGTCCTCTAGAACAATGCAATATAATCTTACCCAGTCGTTTCAATGTTAATGGTTGAAGATTCAAAATTCTCTTCAATCGATTGGCAGCCTTCCCAGGAATCTTGAAAGACATTCTGCAAAGATAACATACAACAATCAAGATACAGCACAAATGATCTATAATCATGTTATCTCACCAGGAACAACATTTTTAAATTAAAATTCTGCACCTGTATCTCTTTGCATCATTGTCGTCCCTTTCGTAATCTCCTATAGCAGACGCGCCTAAATCATTCAAATATATTCATAATTCCACAAAACTGAAATAGCGTCAATATAAGGTTGAAAGTATTCGCACATGGTCAGGCTAACGCTCATGAAGAAAGAAAATTTGATCAGCGTTTGTTACAGTATTAAAAGTTATCGGAAAAATAAATATAATGTTAGCTTTCTACAAAGGAATGGTTAGCTACAGTAAGAAAAAAGTCATTGATATAATATTACAGTTAGGCATCCCAAACTATCTTTTTCCTCAAAATGGTCCAATCTCGTTCAAAATAGGATCAGATGTTTAAAAAAAAGGTGTGCCAAAGACGATTTGCTAAAACTCTAAATTGTTATCCGTTGGTCCGCGGCAGCCATTCTCCCTCAACTACTCCTTCTCCATATGAGCATCCTTTAAACGCGAATTGACATACTGTGAATTCCAGAATATGCGCTCTCTTAGTCTCCCATACTCTTTCGTCGCGTTAATGACAGCCGGTGAGAGAACCTTTCACAAATTGCGAATAACCGCACGGGCGGAATTTTGGGGCATCTAGGGAAACAGTAACAGATAGAAGTACGACTAACGTCACTAGATCCCAGTTGAATTTTTTTTAAACATCGCTGTGCTGTACTTACATTTACTTGTTAGTTACTTGTCGAATACAGTTAAATGGTACAGATGTGAAAACATTGAACCTAATCCATTCCGCCGATGGACTTCTGTAGATAGAAACCCGATTTTCTTATTTCCAACCGACAGGTTGAAAGGAACCGATCTGATCGTGCGGGGCTAATGTAGTTTTCTCTTATCAAGCAGATATCTTTTGAGGATCAACTTTTGTAAGTGAAAGAGACATACATCCATCTTTGGGCTCATCCTTGAGAGAAGAAGAAGCAAGAGAAGGAGTGGGAGTGATTGTACCATCACCCATTCCATCAAATGATCCCTCCATTAATTCTAACTTCGGCTTCAACAGCTTCTTCGGCATATCTGAATGTTACATACACATAATGCCCGACAAAGAATATTCCCCAGGCGAATATTTCATCGACTGACAGAATGATACAGACATTCCAGCCACAAAAATTGAAAAATGTTGATGATAAGTGAAAAATCAAACTTCGCATTAAAGAAGTGGTTCCATAATTTTGGTCAGCATGTGACGTTGATGGTTGCGAATCGCCACAGTCTGAACCATCTCATTTATATTAATTTGCAAAGTCAAAATGTCTCACGATTAAAATGATGAGAGCTGTTGTCTCCGATTGGATGATTGGTGCTCGATCCCTCTTCAACTCCTTCCATTCCTTCATCTTAATATAGATTGAGTTAAAAACACAAGCTATATAATATAAGCACAATTATATATATAACTAGAACCGTTGGAATAGGAAGTAGAAGGGGCCTCTGCTCCTTCCAAAGCATCGTCCTTTGACGTACCTTCAAAGTTGTCCGTGTGGATACATAAACAAGTTAACATACAAGACTCTGAATTGTGCTCTCGAGGTGATTGAGGAGTATGAAGTGGTGAAGTAGGAGATACATTAGAAGAAGGTGGTGGACAATCCCATCGTGTACCTCCCTTCTCCCCTCCATTACCACCCCTCATTCCGTCCTCCAGCTAAAATACTACATTATAATATGAATCAAGCAATAAGTACTTACAGTGGCAGTGGAGGGCGGGAGAAGTGGAGACGCCAGAGTCCCGCCTTCCCCTCCCTTCAATTATTAACCATATCATCACAAAATTTAAAACAAATATATAAAGTGATAAAACGAGGCTTACCTCGAATATAACTGATGCGATCAATGCAATCTATCTCGGTAGTATCTTTGTTTTCAATTTTCTGGTGGACAGACGTGGAGATTTCGTGGTGATACTAGGAAGAATTCTTCCGATGATCACCCTCCACCCTCTTCCAATCAACGATACTCTAAATCATATTGTATTTAATTCGCGATCAAAACATTTCAAATATATTTTTGCGGTATAGCAAATAATTTTCTATGTGAAATATGATAAAATTCGATTGATGAGACTGATTAAAAGACTGAAGAGTTCGAATGGAGTGGAACGCGGGTTGAGTAGAAGGCGAGGGAGTAGAGAGAGACGAGCAATTCAATAGAGTATTAGAGAAAGTGAGGAGAAAGAGAGAGAGAGCAATGGAGAAAGAGGGACCAGACACCATTGTAAACGGCGTGCCTCTACGTCCGCCACCCGAAAATCGATCATACGACTCAGAATGAAGCAGTGCATGCCGGAGAACAACAATTACATTATATTCGAATGCCAGGAAAAGATTACATTACAAATCTCAAGCATAAAATAATAAATTGATCTCTAGTGATCACGAGATACAGTAGTAAAATAGAACCGTTACAATTGTTACATTTTCTATTAGCTATTGGTTGTCTATTTTCAAATTTTTTTACATTGAATTCCTGAAGTATTATATAAACAGAAAATAAATATTTTTCATGAATGAAAGACATAGGGGCAAAATTCAACAAAGGCAAAGGGCAAAGGGAAGATTCAGGGTTATTCTATAATTTTTTTAGAAAAAAACATAAATAGCTTTCAAAAACCTTCACAACCGCTTGCAAGCAGAACAAAATGCATTCAAATTGAAGGGACAAGAAATCACGGAATATATCTTGTTTTTTTACAGAAACCCCCGCTTTTCCGCACAATTTTTTTAACAGGTGTAGTAGTCCCAAGTACATCTATGAGATCCAATTTAAAAGGAAATTTTAATATGCTCAGTTCATTTCGTGCTCATAGATATTGGCAAGTAACCTAAGTTATCAAGTAGCGACTATCACAATATTAAAAACTGCTCTTGTACGTTTAAACGTACCTTCAAGTTTACAGATAGAGTCTTTGATATAGGAAGTTTGCGTTCTTCGTTACATTAGAATAATGATAAGCTTACGCTAGCTTGTGAGAAAGAAAAAAAGGAAATAGTGATCATAAAAATCTTGACGTGTTGAAGTTCAGGGGAGTGATGAGTAATAACAAAATGTAAATTTCGAAAGCAAATATAGACAACGCAGCTCAATTCGATTATTCGACAGATGGAATCTGAACCTGAACGAGCACACCGAGATCGTTCACCTCTAGACACGTCTGAACCTCTTCAAAACCACGGTCTCTCTACACCGCAGCGCAAACGCGACGCGGCCGCTACGCATAGAAACAGCGCCGCGGTCCCGATTGATCTCGGCAGTGCTCACATCAGAAGTTAACGAAATTAAAACATGGCACTGTATCAATTTATCAATCTAATATTTAAGAGAAATACATATGAATTAATGGTTCAGTTTCATACGCACATTAATCATAAGCATGGACTTCAGCAAAGATGGCACTTCATAAGTCTCTAATACGATTAACCCGTATAACATGTTAAATCTTTTTCAAGCAATGCTAAAATATCCAGGAATTTTTTTTTCATAAAGCGCTCTAAAGCCTTTAAAAGCTATATTGATATACAGTAATACAATATAAACATGAATTGTCTCTTGTACGGAAAACATAGTCGTAATTTTTTTTAGCAGAAGGCGGACTTGGAAGGCGCATTTCCCTTTTCTGCAGCTTTATGATGTATATTATGTTATCTTTGTTCACGTTAATTCATATAATTACAGGACTTGAAGATGAAGTACCTCGGAGCTTACCTTCTGGCCACTCTCGGAGGCAACGAGAGCCCCAGCGCTCAAGACATTCTGAAGATCATCGGTATAATTTTATGTACAGTTTTATTCGAATTTATATGCAACTAAATCGAACTTATTTACCCCATATGAAGTCGTATAAGGCAGATTTTTATTTGTGATATCTGTTCGACTATCTATCGAAATTGATATTTTGAATAGATTATGATTTCCAGTCCAGGCTTGGATAAATGTCTGCTTGAAATTTCTTACTTTTGTTATTTTTTTTCTGGAAAAAGCTACTTTTCTCTTCTTTTGGATTGGTTTTCCCGGATATTAAAACATAAAATGAGTTTCATTACAAACCAATTACATTTTTGCATAGTTCATTTCATGAGACCGTACTCTGCCAGGGACAGTGCATTGGCTGAATTTCTGCCTGAATTATCTAAACTAGAACGTGCAGACTGGCCCCTGAGCGATGACCTCCAATCAAATGGTACATAGCGTGTAAAGTATTAAGGTTCACATTCACTAGCTTGGATTTTTTCAGGATCTGTGGGCCAGGATGTCGACATGGATGAAGCCAACAAGGTCATCGATGCCCTCAAGGGTAAAAAGATCGCCGACTTGATCTCCGAGGGCAAGACAAAGCTGGCATCTGTGCCGTCAGGAGGAGGAGCTGCCGCTCCCGCAGCTGCTGCTGCTGCAGCCGCCGCTCCCGGTACATCTTGAATTCTTTTTTCTTAGATCTTTTCGCACAAGTGGTTTGGTAAGTAGAAATTTGATTCAATGTCGCATTGAACGGTGCCTTGGGAAAAGCTGCTTCAGTCCACAACGTTACCATTCTAATGTTTCGAACAAATTGTACAAAAGATAGTTGTAAACGGTGAAATTCGAACCAGCGACCCCTGCTACACGCACTTTCAGACTGTCGGCCACGCCCACGAAAACGTTTAATCGTTTCGCATACAGTATCTAATGAGTAACGGATATATAGTTGTGTTTTTCATAGAAATCTCGTTAAGGAACATTTTGGACATTCAAATTGGGATATCCAAGCCTTATTATGAAAAGTGGTCCAAAAATTCTATAATAATAATAATTGACTCATCGCGAAACCAGCTTCAGAGTACATTCAGACACACCAATGGAATAGACGGCACCTAAACTACATTTTTACGAATGTGTTTCGCGCAGTTATGGGCGTGACCAGTAGTGGTGAATTGCGCTGAACGTGCCTGCTAATATTTTGAAAATATAAGAAAAAAACAAATAATCGCCTACAGCAAACGTGGACCCCCCTCGAAAAAGTGACCTGAACGCCGTTCTTGTCCCGCGAGCTGAATGGCGTTCAGATCATTGGAGGGAGCAAAAGCTGCCCTGAGGTATTCGAATACTATTCAATTTCGGATATTGTTCCACTAAGATTAAAATGGAACGAACTAGTGGGTATTTGAATGCCTCAGGGCAGCTTTTCCTCTCTCGCGATGATTAGAACGTGTTCAGCTCCTTATCATAATATAGCAAAATGCGAGACATTTTGTGATAAATGATTTTCATATAATTAATTTCAGCTAAGGAATCTAAAAAGGAGGAAGCAAAAGAAGAATCGGACGACGACATGGGTTTCGGACTTTTCGACTAAGGCATTTCAACTTTCTTTGTTATTGTTGTTCTTTGTCTGAACGGATGAAGAGATTAAGCATAAGTTTGATTTTCCAAGACGTAGGATATTGGATATCCATAAACATTATTTTGAACAGCCGATCACATAACGAGGCTTCAAATAACAGATCGTGAATGTAATGCCGCTCGGGGTAGCAAAATGGATTCTTCGAAACACTGTTGTCAGCGCCGAAAGCCTAACTCCGGAGTTTCACCTGCGATTGATAACCGAGGTGGTGGGGACGTCTCTGGAACCTTCCAGTTTGATACCCTAGAGTATTTGATTCTGCATGCAAAAGCTTCGATATTAAGCTTCTGGTTTCCCGAAATGAGTATGTTTCGTAACTATCCCAAAGGGGAACTCTTATGCTGAATATCTCGTTCCAAAGATTCGCAAATTTTCGATATCGGTTATGTGTTATTTTAAGCTTCAGATTAGCTTACAACTGTGCGTGGAGTTGCGAAGTAGTATCATGAACATAGGCCGTAAGTTCTGCTGGTGCCCGGTCCCTAGAGTATTGTAGATTACGGAAGGAGTACAGCAATTGGGTTACTGTCGTGATAGTTTACTACAGTAACCTACAATACATTCGGGCTCGGACATCAGCAGTAGTACCTAGGTGGGAATCTGTAGGGGGTTTTTGGAAAGGCACTGTTCATTTTCGGTGCACCTAAATAATTTTGTCTAATGTTTAGTAATTTGCGAAATGAAAGTCAAAAAATGAGCTAGCAAGAATCCCCCCTTTGAACTGTTTGGAAAATAATAGACAGCTTGCAATCAATTTTGGTTTTTGCTATTTTTCCTATTCCTGATGAAGTTAGAATTCCACATGAGCAGCTTTCGATTACTGCAGCATTACTGTAGTAAACTGTCTAAATACTTACCGTTGTTCTTTCCTTTTTTTCCCTTGTAGTCAATTTTGTTTATTAACCAGGCAAGCCCGCTATGGATGGCTACTCCTGATAAGTGTCCATTGGCTGATCCGTATTGGGCATTCTATTGGCCAGGAGGGCAGGCTATTACGAGGTATCGTTGTTTATGGCACCTATTCAGTAGACTACAGGTTTCTACTCGATCGGCCATCGCTCCTCAAAGGCTCATATATGGTTGATTTCGGTGCTGGATGTGGGTCTGCAAGTATGGCCGCGTGTAAGAATAGTGCAGCTAAGGTATTGGTCAACGACATTGACAAGAGTAAGTAGAGTGGGAGATGAAAATGGGACTTATCTACAGATGCTCTATTGGCGACTCGATTGAACATGAAGTTAAATGGTCTCAATCATACTGATCGATTCCAATTTTCAAATGCAAATCTCTTAGACGACAATTCTGACGAACTTCTATCACATTTTTTTCGGGTTCGCTGCTTTACCACTGTTAAGTATGTCCTTGAGGAGTCCAATTGCGCATCTAGAATTCTTATACTTGGGGATATGTTTTATGATTCAGAATTTGCTGATAAGGTGTTTAGATGGCTGGAAAGGTTAAAAACTTAATTGTTTACATAATCGATGCACTATGTAGAGTGTACAAGAAGTATAATGTGTGTATTCTGGTTGGAGATCCAGATAGACATGCACTCAATGAGAAGAAGATTCAAAGGTTTACATCACTACAAATGATAGGTGATTGTAATTCAATTCAGATACTCAACAAGACGCATTCAATCGTATTCACTCCCCGCATATGTGACAAAGGAACATTACGGATTTAATACAGCACACGTTTATCAATTACAATTTGACTGAAACCATTTTGGATAAAGCCACAACTTCTGCGAGCATCCAGAATGTTCGAATTTGCACTGTGAATCAGCAATTTTTGATATGTATATGATAAATTTCTAATATAACCTTCCGAATAACATGAGAGAATGTTAAAACATTATTAGACCTCGTAGGGAAGGCGAATGGTAACGCGAGAGTGACAGTATCGTGATATTACTTCATTCATTACGTTGGTCTATGACTACTTTTAAAGAAATATACGATGGTCTGAAAATAAAAATCGTAGCATAATTCTTCGAGTGTTGAGAAGTAAGCATTGAATCGTACAAATGGAAAATGAATCTTCTCATTCTTGTCGTTAGTAATGACGCCACTAAAAGGTAGGTATATAAAGACATGAATAGTATCCATTTTACATTTCCTGCGAATCTTCCTCCTCGAGGAATTGCACGAGAGAAGTGATGAGGAGACAATACATGACCCTTAACACAACAATATTACATCACTACGTGCGAATAATACCTGATTCGAGAACATTCGTGCAGCCTGTCCCCAGTCTACTGCGGGAGGGACATTATCCACTCCTCAATTACAATATTGATAGGAATGAATAGAGTACTGACCCCTCATAACTCCCATTGCAGTCATAAGTGAAGGAGGAGATGGACGTGATGGATATGAAGGTGGAATATCTCCCTTCCAATCCATTAATCCCATTGGAGGACACATCATTGATTGTCCATCCATTCCCTGTCCATTCATTGTATGAGGTCCCATGGGTGGAAATACACCCTGCAATTGGTCCTTGACGTATAATAACATATGAGAGTACACCTGAGGAGGCAATATGAAGTTTGGCTTCATCATATTGGGATACCAATCACGAGGAGAACTGGCCACTTACAAAGAGTATTACAAGAGAATGAGGAGGTATCAACTAACTGGGAACTCTATTGGGATGAATGAATGGGGGAATCCTCCCTGTATGATGTCCATCACGTGAACTACACTGCAATTCTCATTCATTCATACATTATCACTCAATACTTGTGTGTCATTCACAAGGGTCTACAACACTCTCACTAACTCGTACATAACAAGTCTCTTACAGGTTGAGATGAGATAGGAGGAGGAGGGGGAGGAATGAGAACAGATCGCAACTCTCGGTCTCGAGACATCTGAGAATATGATACTGGAGCAATCTGTGAGGAATGGATTTTTGGAGACAATATGATAGACATATACCTGTCCACAATTATCATCTATCCTATTTGGCACTGTTTTACACGAGGACACAGGCTAAATTGCAACGATAATCTAATTCAAGTCCATAACAAACCTGGGGCATGGGTCCGTAAAACGAGCATCTGCGAGTGTCTTTGTTGTAGTGATTTGGACTGAGAGGCTCTTCCTTGATGGAAGCATCATTCTCTTCTCTTTTCTTCTCCACTGATTCACTCTCATTTTCCTTCTCTTTTGTGGATACAATGGTCTCTACCTGAATACTCATTTCATATCTCTTATTCCATGTGATTATCAAACCTTAATTGCATCCACATTATCAATCATCCGTTTCTCATGTTCGTCCTTTTTCTCTTCATTCTTTAGCTTCAATCTAGCCAAATTGAGGTTAATCTTCATTTTGGGAGCAGTAACAAGAGATTGTGCATTGAGTGTAGTGGATGTATTCCCTTCTCCAGTGACAATACTCGTGGTAGAAGATGATGGAGTAGATTTGTGAGGAGTTCTTGATAGAGGAGGATAATGAAAGACTCCGGACAATGGGGAGAGAGTAGGAAGAATGGATCCACTTGAATCCTCTCCATTATCACTATCCATACAACCATCAACAGTCATTGGTCGTACTGCAAATGATCTTGTCAAATGGAACAAATCAACAATACTTAATAGTCAAACCATTAGAATAAGAGACAAGAAAGATATGTTACATGGAGATTGAATTGTCGTCAATGTCTCTCCTCTGCTCTCAATTCTCTTCCCATCTTCTGACTCCTTTGGAGATAATGATCGATTACGATGACGGGCAAATGAACGTGGAAGTGCACTAAAAGTACGAAACAATGCACTAAGAAAGTATATTAATGACATACTGTGCATCGGGAGAAGTAGAAGGAGATTTGGATTTAGACCATGGAGGAGTTCCATGTTGACACGAAGATGAACGAGAACGACAATAACGACCATCTGATGATGATGTACGAGATCTGAATGAAAGATATATATATGAGTGAATGACAGATATCTCCCCCACCCACTCCTTCTTCTTCTCCAATTACCACCCCATGATCTATATGAACAATCTCTTCTCTCATTTGATCGACTTCTTCCTCTTGATAGATGACGACAATCAGAATCTACCATTACTCATTAGATATCATCTACATTGATTGCACCTTTTCGTGATCTTCTTTCTTTCATTTCCACTCTTCTATTCACTTCTTCTTGAAGACTCGCCAATAGAGTATTCTTACCCATCTCCTATAACATAATGTAATCAAGAGAACACAAATGTAGTCATACCACTGTTGGGTGCATCGATTGTCCGACCTTGACATCCTTTACTTCAATCTCTTCAATTGTCATCATTCAATATATGGACAAGATGTGACCTACGAGAAGTAGATAGAGAAGGGTGGATGTCGTTTGGACGGGGGATTGACTCAATCACTTCTTCCAATGACTCAAACAGGACAATGATAGAATCTATGACATTTCATAGTTACCGGACGATGGAAAGATTGAGAGGATGAGAGAAGAAGAGAAGCGGCTGGGGAAAGAATCACTTGAGGAGGAGGAGGAACAGGTAAAGGTTCATAACGAGTGATAGTCTAAACAAGTACAATCAAATTGGAATCTGCAAAAAGACTTACACTATCAATATCATCACATTCACTTTTACTTTTCATCCATTCATCTTCTGCGATCACCAACTGCACTCATTACAAATCAATAATTATTATAAAAAAGAATAATGCCTTTGGTTCGTCCATGCAGTCCAATTGTGATAATGATTCTTTAGATTGAGATGGCACAAGTGAAAGAGTTCCATCTTAACTCCATAATTGACAATAACTTCAACATTATTCATTTATAGCCAACCTTTCTCCTTCTCATTTGTCCATGAATTAATGACTACACACGAAAGAAGAGAAGGAGAGACTCCACTTAACCGAGTCAATCAACATTCAGCATATTATCCGCCATTTTCATCATATAATACGTATACAATTTTATATTAATAGTTCTATCGTAAATACACTAAATAATATAAAATCCAGTTTAAACAATGCCATCGATTACTTACGTATTTATTTCATCTGCATCTTCCTCTCGTCGCTGAAAAAATATATATGAAGTTGTACAAAACACAGATGTCAGAACACAGATCTGGACCGGGTCCTTCGAAAACTGTTCACCCTTTTTTTATCTAGAATAAATCTGAAAAATTGTTTACAAGGTGTGAAAACCCTGAAAACGAAAAAAAAACACGAATCAGCAGTCCGTTTTATAAGGAAAATTTTCATTGCTCAGGGTAGAAAAATATTTCAAAAATCTCCAAAAACCAATATAAGTGTTTATGGCTATAATCGGGGTGATTTTCCAATGAAAAAGGTAGTTCGTGCTCCTGGTGTTTCGACCTGCAGGCACAATTTCCGCTGAAGCCAGATATGAACAATAATAATATATGACGGTATTTTATATAAAATTCAGAAAATTGTGTCACAGTGCAATTTGTTGTCACATTTTGCACTGCAATTTGTTGTCACATTTTGCACTGCAATTTGTTGTCACATTTCGCACTGCAATTTGTGACATTTGTCACATTTTGCACTGCAATTTGTGACATTTGTCACATTTTGCAGTGCAAAATGTGGCAAATGTCACAAATTGCACTGTGACACAATTTTCCGAATTTCATAAAAAAACCGTCTTATATGAACAATGCAAAAAGCTTTCCAATATGAGCTATAATAATAAGAAAATGAGACTATTAGTTTTTTGAAACATTTAAAATTGCAAATGCTTATCCTGTGCATTTCTTCGCAAATGGCGCATTCGCGGCTTCGGAATCTACGCATGTTTTAATTCTTATATCAAAACGCCAGTTTTAGAGATACAATTTTTGGAATTTCACATCGACTAGCCATATATTATTTACTGTATTATTGCATATTTTTCATATTCTGAAATATTGAATAATTTTCGGGTCACACCTATCTACGATTCGTGTTTTTGAGGGTCGAACCTTATAGTTAGAAACAAGTTTTCAGATTTTTCAAAAACAAAAAAAAGAATGGATATCAAAAGGGTATATACATTTATCAGATGTTCTGCAACAGTGAACTTATAGAGACCCACTGTTACAGAAAGAAAAAAAAATACTCAGGGACCACATTTCATAGCAACACACAATACACATGCATTGCATTCTTTCTCTCTCAATATGGAGCTTTCTCCGCATTTTAACATTTAGGACATACAAGACAGACAGTTTTCCATTCTCTCCTCTTCTCTTTCTCAATTTCAATCGAGTTGTTCCCCCAATAACTTCCCATCACTCTAGAAGTTATTCTCTTTTTTTTATAAATGTAATTGTATAATATATCCTTATTCTCTTCCATTCTATTCTCTCTTTCCTTTCTGATACACTCAATTGACTCTATTTCGTGACACTAGCCCTTTCCTGTATCCTTTCGGCTAGACATCGAGTAACGCCTCTTCATTCGCCTCTCAGAGTCTAGTAGGACCGGTTCAAACGCCTCACCAATCGCCTCTCGCCTCTCACCATAAGAATTTGCATATATTCTAAGTTGAGTCGCCTCTCTCCCTCCCTTTCCATTTCACCAATCGCCTCTCACTCGCGCGGTCTTTAGAGACATTTGCAGGGGAAATGATGAAAGGCCACAATTAGAGTTCCCTTATCAATCGCACTTTTCATCTTTCTCGTCATTCTGCATTAGGGAGCGCTTGTCTATGATGAAATGAGAGACGACTGCTCCCCAGTGCGGAATGACGACAAAGATGAAAAGTGCGATTGATAAGGGAACTCTAGCCACAATCAAATGGGAGGTAAAATAACCCTTTTTCATCTGAAATTCTAACCAGTTTTTATAATTATGGCATATTTTACTTTATTTAGACAATGTGCTACACCTCACTACATTCCCCAACGGATTTATACAAAATTGCCGAAAATTTGATATCAATATAGAGCGTAGATACCTGAATTGTTACCTGAATATTAATTACTTTTCATATTTAAGGTGATCCTTTCATAGATAATCCGTGGGGGAACTCCTGTTATCAATTTCAAAGGCATCGAAAGCATAATTCTCACAAAACAGACCAAAGAGGCATTACGTGAGGCGTTTGAAGAGGCGCCTCACCGGGTGAGGCGCCTCAGAATGAATCGCCTCTCAATAAGAGGCGAATGGCCCTTCCAGTTTTCATTCGCCTCTCGCCTCGTGGCGTTATTCGGTCTCTACTTTCGGCTGCAATAAACCTGACCGCGGAACACCACGAGCGTGCCTCCTCCGCTCCACCACTATCACAGTCACAGTCAATATATCTCCACTCTCTCAACACAATGACTACCCGTGCGACGTCAGGACGGCTGATTGGATGCAGTGAAAGCCTCACCCATATCTATTCATAACCCAATGTTCCCATTATTATTGCCATGTATCATGTTTTCCTCTTCTCTCGCGCCATTGGCGTAGATAAAATATATATATATATATAGAATCGTAAGTATCGCCTCCCCCAGGTATCAATCACGTATTCAAGATAATTTTAATGTTAAAATACCATTCAACATAGTCTGAACTAACAATAAGCCTAAGAAGCTTAAACTCTAAGGTGGGAGCTTTGAAAAGAGAGGAAGTTGAGATTCCGAATTACATACTATGAAATTTATAGTAGTTCCTCTAACGTTAACTTTTTAACTTAACTTGTCTTTCTCAAGAAAAATATGAGAATCCGACGAATAAGACTTGTAAACAATCATACCTTTCCTAAAATAGTTTCTTCTGGCGAACTGTCTATTATAATGATCTTCTTTCTTTTTTCTTCCGGAGAACTGCCCAATGTAACAACTTCCACACAATTTTTCTGAAACGAAAGCAAATATATCTAGGGACCGCAAACGATTTTTTCAAAATGATCCAATCGCCTTCAAATTTGGCTCAGACTTAGAACAAGTTTGCAAAAGTCAATATCCAAAAAATCATATCGATATCTCAAACCGGTGTCGTGTGTCAGATCGCGTCCAAAAGGGGCTCGCGTAGAGAGAGGTGGACTCCACTTGAAAGGATGCCGCGGGCGAACGGTTTGAGATATCGATATGATTTTTTGGATATTGACTTTTGCAAAATTGTTCTACGTCTGAGCCAAATTTGGAGGCGATTGGACCATTTTGAAAAAATTGTTTGCGGTCCCTTGATTAGAAAGTTTTCGCTCTTTTGTGAAAAACCTCATTTATGAAATTTAAAATCCTTTAACAACTATTGCATACACTTCGTAATCTATCATACTTATAATTTTCAAGAATGACATGTTTCTTCGTTCAATAGAATTCAGGGTAAAGAAGACCGGAGATTCAAATGATGAAATTTCTTAGAATTTGCATATATGATAGCTTGTAATTGGTGATAATTTGAAAGATAAGCTCTATGAACATCCTCTAGAAGGCCGTTTCTCAAAAAATTTCCAATTTCAAAAGTTGCTGAATATTAAAATTTGAAATTTTTATTTCAAATTTCAAAAAACCTCATTTACCGAATTGCATGAAAATCTCGTTTCCTAGGTTTTTCGGCAAGGCGAATCGATTACGCCTATTTTCAGAAATGACAATCTTCGGATAAGAGGTGATCCATATCCGATCCCCATATTCCCGCATATCCAAAAAGTTGACCAATCGATTCCTCTACCTTCATTTAGCCTAGAACACACTTGATCTCAACAAAATACTAGCTATTTGAGCCGAAAAAGACATCGAAATATGGCAATCCCACTGGGAAAAAAATTCGCGCGTTTGCGGTCCCTAAATATATCATATCACAGATCTTCTCAGAGAGTGGAGCAGAATGAGCAGAGACAGCACTTTTCCGACAGCACTTTTCTAAACCGAAGATGAAAATATGTTTCCTGACTAAATCGACCCTGCTGATTACGATGGCAACCTTCGTTTGGCACGAAAATCGTCCGTTCATTTTATATGCCCTCAGGGCACTTTTACTATTTTTTCCCATTTCTGAGCGATTTTTCCCATGCTTTGAAGTTTCGAGGTACTGCAGGTAGTAATAAAGGCACTACAACATAATTTTGAAGTATGGTTATGCATGCAAATTTAAGAAAAATCGGACTTTGAAAGTTTAAAAGACTGTCGTGCAGAATTTTTCTCCTTCCATCCAAAATTATTAAAGCTTTTTGGAATCTCCGCATCAAGAAGCACCTACAGTAATTTTTTGAGGGCCAAAAGGCGTATACACTAAGCCGCTATACAGATGAGGGAAAGACTTAGAAAGTTTCTGACCACCGCCTCATTTGCATGCGATCTTTTGCTCTAGTCATGAAGTCGCTCTCATTCCTTCCATGCAAACTCTATCAGTGGGGTGAATATATCGATTTGCGTGCGACAAATGAGGTGGACCCACGTGACTTCGAGAGAAGGGCAAAGGACCGCACGCAAATGAAGCGGTGGTCTTTCCCTCACCTGTATAGCGACTTAGTGTATACGCCTTTTGGCCCTCAAAAAATTACTGTAGGTGCTTCTTGATGCGGAGATTCCAAGAAGCTTCAAAAATGTTGGATGGAAGGAGAAAAATTTTGCATGACGGTCATTTCAAACTTTCAAACTCCGATTTTTCTTAAATTTGCATACACGATAATACCTCAAAATTATGTTGTAGTGCCTTTATTACTACCTGCAGTACGTCGTAACTTCAAATCTGGGGAAAAATCGCTCAGAAATGAGAAAAAAGTAAAAGTGACCTGAGGGCATATAAAATGAACGGACGATTTTCGTGCCAAACGAAGGTTGCCATCGTAATCAGCGGGGTCGATTTAGTCAGGAAATATATTTTGAGCTCGGATTCAGAAAAGTGCTGTCGGAGGGTTGATCCAGTCTCTCAGAAGATCCATGATATGTACTCGGGAGTGGAGTTGGGAAACAAGTCTCAACTAGTGGTTGTCCTCAGCTCATTTAAACATAACCTTCCCCCTATGGACTATAGATACGAAGAGGCTGAACGGGGTGGTAAAAGGACCTGGCAGAAAACGAACATGTGCATATGTGCATTCATATTGGAGCATAGCTTGCGTATAAGGAAATGGTGAATAGATCGAAACACAGGGTGTCGCTTTCGGGTAATTATTGACAGCTGGTGGACTCTTAGCAGTCTAACTTCATTCCTGGCGGTCGTCTCTCACTTCGCAGAGATGACCGCTGAAGTTCGATGACTAGGAGGTCACCGACTGTCAATAATTACCCGAAAGCGACACCCTATCGAAACATAGTTGCCAACATAATAATGGTGAAGAAACCTCAGTTGGCACTCGTTGTTGCAAAGTCACGGCAGGAGCACTCAAGCGTTCACTTATCTGTAACATATATACATCGCATATGGCCATTGTTCAACGAACACACTAACAATATTTAATCGTTCGCTGTGCTTTTTAATTTGGAAAAGAGTATACCAGATTATCTTTAAAGGGTAGCCTTCCGGTAGGTGTGACAGGAATAGAGTAACCTATTGATTATTGATTGATCAAGTATTTCAATGTAGATACTTACAAGGAGGTTCAAGTGAAGGCCCTCTCACTTCATTCATCCATTTCATCTCATCCACTCTCTGCTTATCAACAAACTTCATCTCTTCTTCATCTTCCTTTTTCGTCCTTTCCATTACTTCTTTATTCTCTCCTTCTTCTTTTACCATCTCCATTTCTTCATTTATTCCAATTGACTCATCAACTTTCTTCTTATCGTCCTTAACTTTTTCAACTCTAGTATCTCCTTTCTCTTTCTAAATAATGCCTTTAAGTGATCTAATGACCGTCTTGCATACCTTCTTTCTCTTCATTATACTTCTATTAAGAGACATCTCCATTCGAATAGCTTCCTTTGATCGTTGCGCCTTTCTAATTTCTTTTCCTTTTCCAAGATTATCTAGTTTGGGCATCCATGAGGGCACTAAAAACCAATACAGATACCTGTCGTACAAAAACGGCAGTAGCGATCTTTTAAAAATATTTTCGTCAGATCAGAGTGTCAAGCTCGCTACTGCTTTTTTTACTGCGTGTATGCGATTGCGATTTTACAAACAAAGTTCAAGAATAATGAAGTCAATTCCTTCTCCAATTTCACCAAAAGTCTTCTGTACCTTAACCGACGTTGAAAGCCGTGATCTAATTTTATGAAGTAAACAAGAACGAGTTCAAGACGCCGCGCTCCAAAAAATAAGCAGTACGACAACATTTTAAAAAGCGACCCTGTCTTTTTGTACATGGTTAATATAATACTTACTTTTCCTTTTCCTTGAAGATCTCTCCTTCTCCTTGAGTAACTCCATCTTCTTCCCATTCTAAGAAATCAAAGTTATACCCATCGTATGCCTTCTTACCCACTACAATAGTCATATCAAGAGGAATAGTTCCATTGGCAGTCATCCCTTCATCCCTTTTCTCACACCATTCTTCTTCTATCTCAAATACTTCAAACGATCACAAAACAAATATGCAAATGAGACCATCGGTTCGTGTTGTTCAGGAATTGAATTTCGTAAATGAACATCGCTTGCACTACACTCCTCATCAAGATGCACTTCCTCCGATACAATTAATCGTACACTCTGTAAACGATAAATAACTCTGCAAAACGAGGGTATCTTGGCACAGTGAATATATTAAAAGAAGCGAAATTCAATAACGAAAGAATCAACACTACAAAACCAGAACATTATGCAGCTAAAGCTAGAAAAAAAATGTCCGGGGATTCCCCGGGATCCCGCGTCGTGAGGAAGATTGGGCATTACTAATTCAAACTAATATATTCTTTAATTAGCCGTTCTAGACCAATATCTAAGATAATTATTTAAGAGCAGAAGGAATGGTTGGGTATTACACTAACCTCATCAATGTTATCCCCATTGTCACTCTTATTGCATATCTCCTCATTTGTATGTACATCATTATCATCAACATGGCCCTCATCATTACTCTTCTTCTCATTTACAATGCCCTCGTCTCAATAATAATCATTCAAAAGAAATATTACAATCACTGACCGTTAGTCATCTCCGTTTCAAGTGTTCGGGAGACACATAGCAATAGAGAATCTTCTCTTTCTTCACACTGCAAATATAACAAGTCTGCGGTACTATGGACAATTAATTTGAACGGCATATGCCAATATATATATATATATATATATATATATATATATAAATATAAAACATACATGAATGGGGACTATTGGTTGAGAGAAAACATCAAGAGATCGTGAATTGGAGGGTGGAGTATCCAAAGAAGCAAGGCTTTCACTTCCATCACATTCGGGAGAACAATCTAGTGAGCCTCAAAATATAACTATTACATACGAGCACATCACAACATTTATAGCCAATTTCCTAACATTATACATGAAATTTTATTACATGTAACAGGGTACATTGTTTTGCGATTTCTCTTATTATTGGGTAAGCGAGCCAGGGAAGATAATCCTAATAATCCTCTACCCTTTAGAAAAAAAGATTATCTGACCGAGAATGCAATAATCATCAACTCTCTAGAAAAAAAAGATTATCTGACCGAGATTTTGATCATCCATATGAGCAGCCATAGTTTCATCACTATCAGTGGTATCCATTCCGACCTACAATTTGTATTCTATACACACTTTTCAAAAACATACCATAGTAGACAAGACGTCCGTGGATATCTGGGATGAGAGTGGAGAGAAGCCAGTCCCAATTACACACTGACGAGATACCACATAATTTGGAGCAGAACTTCGCCATCGCCTATCGTTTACTTCTTCTCGCAAACTACCTAATCTAAGCCCGAAGAAACGTCTCTCAGACTATTTAATCAATATCCAAACTGAACAAATTTCTCACCTGATCAGCCAGTGCCTCATGACCAGAGCTTGCCGTCTCACACATCTTGCGACTCAACTACAATCTTTATTGTAACTTAGTCAAATACCATCTTTGTTCGCACAATATTGATATTTCATGAATTATTTCAATAGTAGTTATCGATTTATTTAAGTTCTCAACGATGCATTTTCTTTGCAAATCCACTAATATCTATATCCATATTCGATATAAAGCATATAACACATACAACAAATAAAAATAATGTAATTTAAAAATCAAAAGGAAAAGAAATGTCTTACTATCGAATTCTGAATGATGAGATGAAATCTTCTTTTGCTTTCTACATCAAGTGAATCTGGATAGAGTCGTAGACCCCCTTCTAAATCATAGCACGAGAACATTAAAACATCACTCAAATAACTACCTAGTTCTTCTGAAAGATCTCCCAACAATTTTAGCTTTTTGGAGACTTTTGCGAGTAGATCTATATACATCTTGTTCATACTTGAAACTTCGGTGTTCAGCTTCGCTATTTCTTCCAACCGGTCCTAAATTATTCATTGAGTATTCTCTGACATAATTTATTGAACGAACCAATTGTTCAGCTTGCATGGCTCTCAATTCCTCAGCAGATCCATCATGATGACGAATATTGCTAAGATCGTCAAAACTTGCCATAAGGCGTCCCGATCTTCGATAGTTTTACTTCACACGTACTTCCAAAAACGGTATGGTAAATTATCAAACGAAACAACGGCAAGCAATACTACAACCATTCAAAAAACGCAATCAAAATGACGATCCGTCAAACTTTTAGCTCCGCCCTAAAATTTTAGCTAAAAAACACGCGAATTTTGAGCGCATGATACTGCGCGAAAAACGTGCTTTATAGTTCGTAATGTTTTTCGTATGAATTAATTAATCATCATATAAATATTTTCGCTGTTGGATTTACCTGAAGGTAGCTGACCCGAACGCTGTAGCACGAACTTTTCGAGTATGGGATGAAAGCGCCGCATGATAAGGGATTAACGTGGGATGCTAACGTAAACGTGAGAAGCAGGATCTCATAAAGTTCATCATGTTGAGCCACCATCAGATTCAGTGTTCAGACGCATCTTTAATATATGCTGATTCTCAGATATATAATTTTTAATTCTACATCACAGCTGGAATTTCCGAAATGCGTTCCCTAGTTTCGGCAGAGCTGATCGCAAATTGCACGGTTCTAAGCCAGAGACAACCGCACTGTAGAGAGGTGGAGTGAACTTTGGGATTCACTCTGCCATCACAGTATTTACACCAGGGCTGTGCGTTAAATTTTTCGTTAAATGTTTTGAATACGCCATAACTTTTAACATTTCTTTCTTGAATCCACATTATGGCCAAATAATTGTGTATTTTATCAAGACGAATCGAATGATATCCCTAAAAGCATCTATAGGACTAGCGGTTCTGAAGCTATTCAAGATTTTAACGAAAATTTAACGAAATTTAACGATTTCGTTAACTTTTCGTTAAAAACATCAATAACTTCAAAGCCGCTAGTCATATAGAAGCTTTTAGGGATACCATTCGATTCGTCTCGATAAAATACACAATGATCTGCCTATATTGTGAACCTAAGAAAGAAATCTAAAAAATAAAGGCTTGTTCAAAAACTTTAACGAAAAATGTAACGCACAGCCCTGATTGGGAAGGAAGTTATGGCAGTATTTCGCGTTTTTCGAAACGTATTCGAACATGTTACGAAAAACGCGAAACACGCCATAACTTCCTTCCCAATGGATGTATCAACTTGATGTCAACAGGAAAAATATTTGTATCCTCGAGACGAACATTTCACTAGTTGGTGGAAAATTGATACATCCACTAGGAAAAAAGATATACGAGAATTTCTGCTGCTTCGGAAACGCAATCAAAAGAACGGTCCATCAGAACTGTTGACTGAACAAAAACTACATACATAGGTAGAACAACTCTAGTGGATCCATTTTGACCTTCTACAGAGGTGATGAATATTTAACTGCTGACAAATAATTGAACAATGCACTCTATCTATTAGGTTGGCAAATAAGTCCTTTCCTATTACAATTTTTGCATAGTTTCAAGGAGGGGACAAGCTATTATCTGGCCAGGTGTTTAAATGGGTGAACATATGGAACATTTCAGCCGATACTATGGACATGTGCAAGCTGCCGATCGCCAGAATTATTCATGTAAAATTTTTTGTTGATCATCAAAAGTGAAAAATATGCATACTTTGCTGCTAAAAATTTCCTCTACGACGCAAGCTTACATAATCATGAACAAACTAAATTTATATTGCCTTTTACCAATTATCTTTTAAAAATCACCTGCAGTTTGAGCAATGCTAGTACAGCAATTTTCATATTTCGCCTTGAACACCACTAACTTTCGTAAAAATTATAGCGAATCACAATCAGTTTGTGAGAATACGAAAGTCAATGTTTTAACTTCAATAGTAGGAACATTTCACGCATGGCTGGAGGTGTCCAGAATATTTGCTGATTTGGGAAGTTTCCTTGGAAAACAAGAAAATCGGATGAAAACTTCATTTTTTGATGTTTTTTGGTTAAATTTTGACAATCATTCACGTGGAACAAACAATCATTTCAAATCACTCTTAGTGTTTGTTCACATCATAATTATTTTATTATGCAGAAGAGTCACAGTACTTTATAATTAAGTGTTTCTACTATGCCAATGCGTTCTCAAATAGGTGAGAAGCTGATTGTTCAAATCGGTTTTCTCCAATTTCGAAAAAAAGTTTTTGTTTTTCTAGTGCTGCACTATTACCTGTGAAAGCCAGGCAGCCCCATCAGATCCCTAAGATGTCTGACCGTAGTAGATAATAATGAATGCTCGAAACGGTATATTCTTCGCTGCATTCAAAAGTTAGAATAGAATGAAATCAAAAATAGGAAGGGACTTATTTACCAACCTAATAGATTACGGCATCATATAGGTTATACCGAAGAAAACCTTCATGGAGAAATAGTGTAACTTTCGAAAGGATTAAGGGTAAGATGAAAGGTAAAATGTAAGAAGAAAGGGTGAAAGAGGGAGATGATGATCATTGTCAGTCTTGTCCTCATCGCACAGTCGCACGTTTGATACTCCCTGTTTTGCCATAGCATTTCCTACAATTAAATTATAAAGCGTGTTTGAAGTTATCATTATTCAAACTCCCGGAAATATTTTTAAAATGAAAACAAAGACAGGACAGATATTTTTAATATGTAGTATTTTCGATGCGACGTCAGGACTAACGTTTCTATTTAAAGGGACCTTGTACGAGTTCTGAAGTTAGTCTCAGTTGAAAGAGCGCAAAATTCTGAGCATAAAACTTGTTTGCACATATACTCAGAAATGGCTCGTATTCGAGATATAACGCCTGGAAGCGGCGTCCAGGGACCAATCGACCGGGTTTTAGGCCACGCGGATGGCGCTAAAACCCGGTCAATTGGTTCCTGGACGCCGCTACCAGGAGCTATATGATATAGCCTATATCTCGAATACGAGCGATTTCTAAGTATATGTATAAACAAGTTTTCTGCTCAGAATTTTGCGCTCTTTCATCTGAGACTAACTTCAAAATTGTGACAAGGTGCATTCCTCACTCGTCTAATCCACTCGGAGCGGTTGTCTTTCGCTCGTAGAGACGACCGCTCCGCGGAGAATAGACGAATGAGAAATGTACTTCACTATTGATTTAGAAACTCTAGTTAGGACTGCGACATTGAATACAGGGATGTACTCTGACCAATCACGACCATCTTAATGTTCCAATTATCTTTGTTGCTTTTTACTTGCGGCATATGACATAGATTATAAATATATATACTTCAATCGTAATTACATTTCCTACAATCACACCTGTGCATAATATAAATACTATTAAGAATGAAAGTCGCAAAAATATTATTTTTCACAAATCATATCACATGAAATTGAAACGATATGAAAATAATAATAATAATGATGATGAATATAATGCACGGTTGAAGCAAAATGTATAACCAAGATAGTGTTCAGAAAACGTTTTTTTTGTTATATGTGGACGGTATGTTTTTCCGGTGTTTTGTCCCTATAAAAATATGAAATAGCCAAAAATTGGCCATCAGAAATAAATTAAACCTATCTTAAGACTTACCAGACACTATCTGACTGGAGTGTGATACCCTTGGCACACAGTCAAAAATTGACCCCAGTTCAAACTTTCCTATGTGACTAAGTCGAGGGCGCTGAGTTCAAAAATCAACATCTCAATGTCTGAAAATGAGTTTGAGAGGTAGGAAAAATCGGCAAAGTTCGTACTCGAAAAATCAAACTTTTTTCCTAGGCGTCTAAACCCTATAAAAGTATAGTGAATCTTGATCGTCTCGACGAGATAAGACTTTTTGCTGTTGGGACCGTCCCATGAAACACAAAATTGACAAAGTTATAGGCATTTGTTTTCGAAAAAT
>JACMIF010000622.1:0-31296 GCA_014805445.1 Diplogasteroides magnus | reverse complement strand
CTATACATAACCACACACATTGGAATTGTGCAACTTCTCTAAGTAAAGATAGATGTGTTTTTAAAAAGTGGTCAAGACTTTCTCCCCAACCTAATATAACAGTGAATACGCTGTTCCTCTATAACCAAGTATATAATATCTAGAGCTAATGGTGTCTCAAGAAAACCTTATTGTTGTTATGACATACAAGGAAGACTGACCTCCTCTCTAGTTTGGGAGTGTTGGGAAGACTGACTGGTGTTATCTTACGGGCATTTCGACCTGAATACTTTGATTCAATCAATACATTCTCAAGAGGATACACAATTAATCGAATATAATATAATATATAGAAAGACATTACATACTACTCTACTAACACCCAACCCTCACCTTTGGTAAGATCTGCCTTCGACAGCCAATGATGCAGTTCCTTCCTGTTAACATAGTTGAGATGAATCTGAACGGCGGAACTCGTTCTGTCCTCTTCGGACTACAGTATACCTTCATGTCCTCCTTGAATGTCTCTCTGCCTCTACTCAACTGAGTGGCATGATTGACTACATCATGGAAGAAGGTGATCTCCTCTGTCAGATTGACACTTCCACCTCCGATCTTGTTGAAATCCAATCCGATGAACCACATCTCAGCCACTGGGTTCCTGCAACAATCAATACTCACTAGTGATCAATCAATGAGACGCGGTTACGGTATGATCTAAGCAAAATGGATAAGATGTATGACACTCACTCGTATCCAACATCGAACTTGTAGGGCTTAATGGGCTTGTAGTGCTTGGGATTGATGTGACCGAGGGCAATTCGGGGATTCCTGCAAAGATAAATAAGAATACTGTATCAACTGGGGTTAGAGTACGGTACCTCTCAAGACATCCAATGAGTCTTCTCAGTTTGGATTCCACGAGACCACACCATACAAGATGGTTCTCCGAAGTGGCTGCAGCACACACAACAACTGAAGGGAGAAGAAATGAACAAGGGTTAAGCATGTTTCATTAAAGAAGAGTTGACGGTAATGATCGTAATCATTCAATCGGTAACAACGTAACAGGAACAAAAGTGTACATGAACATACCCAGATAATGTCTGTATCTGGAGAAGAAGTTGACTTCCTCAAATAGATCCTTCCATTCCATTCGACCCTCATTGATCTCATTTGTCGTCTCCAATCCTGCAATCAATACGATGTCTTACAATCTCTTCCCTCATTACTTTTATCTTCCCAAAAACCATCAGTTCTATCCCGTAAAATCCCACGTATTCAGAGATTTTTGAAATATACAGAATGTCAAAAACGAGCATTGTTCAGAGTTATTGTAATGTCTAACCTTCCTTGATCTCATTTATGAGTATCGTCCTTGTGGATGCAGTGACGTTGAATGTGGAATTCTGTTCAGGGAATGCAGGAGTTATGATGGGCATCAGATGGTATCTAAAGGGAGACAATATAGTACAGTTTAACCCTTGCACTCTCATTCAGTACTAGATATAAACTGGACTGATTCCATTTTAACTGTTTTAGATGGATAATATACCTGTCATTGGCATTAGTGCGTGGATCCCATACAAGATCGTATAGAGAAGAGATGTCTGGACGAGGAGAAGAGTCTATGTCCTTGAGAAGAACTGGATGAGGCCATTCCCTGGAGAGATTTCAATTCATATCACTGGCACTTTTATACAAATACTGATTGTACTAGTACTAGTTGTTTCAAGTAGCACGATATGAGGAATAAATGACTATTTGTTCTCCCGTAAACGATTAGATTCGAACCAATTGGAGAAGACCATGAAGAATCGATTGAGGAGCTTCGCTGGTGCTGCATTTGGGTAGAGTTGACATGTTCTGAAGAGAATTAAACGTTCATTCCAGATGAAACAGAGTAGATACATTTGACTAACAGAGAAAAGGTAACAAACCTCGCGACAAGTATGGCCCAACTAACTCCTCCCAGGAATCCGAGGACGTTTGAGTAGATACCGTGATTACGCGCCCACAACTGCAATAGGAAAATGAATTTCACCTAAAAAGTGAACCAAAATTCACAAATGTGATCGTTCAAAACGAAGTATCTAATCATGAATGTAACCTTGATAGCCCTTAAAGTGAGTGTGAATGAGTGTGCATCGGGAACAAGTCGAAGAATCTGATCGGCCACTCGACATCCTGTAAGGCATACTGTAGCTACAGTAATCACACCAAATGCATACCATTGAGTGATCGGACGCATTTCTCATCCAGATTCTTCAGAAGCATGTCATCATGCAGCAACTGGTCATCCGGCACCTCCTGAAGGAAAAGAAGACATGATAAGCGTTGAGGAAGTTATAAATTGGTACTATTTCATCATGATCTTTGACTATTTGTGAGTAGACAACTGTACATCAGTCAAAAATCAGTAAAAAAAAGGGTTAAAGGCCCCCTCTGGTGAATAATTTGAGAAATTCGTAGCGCGACTTCGCCTGGTTGATAATACGATTACTGTAAGAAAAAAATCAAACTTTTTCTTTGATCTTTGCCGATATTCCGTGATTTCGAAAAATTTTACCCCCGTTTATTTATATCTTAAAAGTCATTGCGATTTTACAGAGTAAATGCGGGGCGAAGAAATGCAATTGGAAGCCACTCAACGAAAAGGAAAGCTGAAACGCGAAAAAAACAGCATATAATTCTGAATTCCCGCAAGTTGCCTGAGGGGGATTGACTGTTTATTATGCTCTCCTGCCTTGTAGAAATTTTTTAATCCATTTTCCTTTGGCAGATGCGCATATTAGCACCACCCCTATCAAACTGCACTTGCAGTTTATAAGAGTTGAACTTTCACCAGAGGGGATTGTGTCTAGAATGGTAATAAGAAAGAGTGTATTTGCCTTGAGTGCGAGTCGTGCAAAGAGGATATCCAATTCGATGTCGGAGTATCTCAACTTGATCACAGGCACGAATGCATCCTCCACAGAATGCAGGTCAGCCACATTTGAGTCCTGCAATGATACCACCATCGTATTACAAGAATATGCATTATCAGATTTTAAAAAATACTTTTGACACTGCTAGAGTGCCACGTTTGTGTGTGAAAAAGTAGCTATGATTTTTTAAATAAATATTATGATGGTCAATTTCAATGCGGGTATGAGAGAGGCGATTTTTGAACTTACTTCAGAAAGCATGGTGTAAAATGAAGCGAAGAAGTCTGATCGGTCGATGTGACGGGGAACAACGCACAAAGAGTCAATATCAGCACCTGCAATCAATTATTGTTATACATACTCTTATACAAAAAAATGCAAAACAAGAAAAAGCAACCTCTTGTGTGGACGCCAAGTCGATATGAGCCGAAGGTGAACAGTTTTCCTCCCGCTTTCTCGCAGTCAGAAGCAGGCATCTATAATGACATCAAATAAAAAGGATGAAATTAATTTATTAATTTAAAGTATTAATTGATCAATATTAACTTTAAAAATAATGGAATACTCGCCTTTGCCTGTGACACTGTTTTCACCCATCTCTTCACGAGTGCATTCACCTTTCGGAGCACCTGAAAATACATATGAAAATGAAATTATATTTTTAAATATCAGATTAAAAAATATAAAACCATACGTCAATTCTCGCGTCGAGTTCCTCAGCAGTCTCATACAAATTGAAGGAAGACAGACAGTAATCCAACTGAAAATGTTTCATCACAGAATCTTGGACCATGGACGAGAAAGGAATCCTATCAAAAATACATTCACTGTCTACCTCTTTAGTTAGTTGCTCTTCAGCTGCAGTTGGCGGAGACATGGATATTGGTTGACTGACTCCCAGAAGCGGAGTATTATCCGCTGTACGACCCGCCATCTAACCCGTAAGCAGTATATTAAGTGGCCGGGTCCTAAATATGTAAATTTAGTAGACATGCAAGAAAAGAAGAGCACGGAAAATGATATAGAACTGGTTAAAATGTTGTAACAAGGAAGTGAATTAGAGCTTTACGTGCTATTACGAAAAAGTAAAGAATGGATAAGTTGTTTGGGCGTTATAGCAACGAGGCTGCTCCCTAATCAATAGCACGTTAGGGTGGGAGCATGTCAACGTACGAATCAAACTGATAACGTGAGAGTCGAACCCAGGAGCGGTAAAAACCTAAACGTGAAGAATGCCAAACACGCGGCGCGTTACCTAAACGACGCGTTGCGGATCGCCCTGCGGGTCAACGGGGTTGCGCTGGGTCATTCGCAGGATCTTTCTATCCCCAATGTGAATTAAGATGACCTTTTGAAATATCGAGATCCAGGGCAAAAACAATAAATCGGATAGGAAAAAACCGTTTGTTAGTTTTCGGACAGATTGGATCTCAGCGGCAATTTGATGTTGAATGACGATAAGGAATGAGTGAATCCCATTTATTTCCCTCACAGCTTCCACAGTGAGTCTTTCTCCGTCTTCTTCTTCTCACAATGTGATTGTATATCACCTCATCTCCTCCATCTCCCTTCCCGTCCTTGACCATTTGTATTGATAGTGAGAGTACTTTCTCATCCCATCCCTGTTCACTTTATACCAATGGACTCCCCTTCACAAGTTGTCATCATTGGAAGTGGACCAACTGCATTGGGAGCCGCACTTCGACTGAACCAACTGATTGAGGATGGAAGGATTGCGGCAGAGGCGAGAGTTTCAATCAGAGATTATAGTCATCACCTCACACTGATCAACCTAGATAAATGGAAAGGGTTTTGTAATCTCGACCATTCCGTCTTTCAACTCAACTTTCCATCCCTTCATTCTTTTATGACACCCATAATGGGTGAAAGCGCTGCATTGTTCTTATTCCTCCCAATCCAGGTAACAATCCTGGAGGCAGCAGATCGTGTGGGAGGATTGGCCTCCTCAGTTACTTCTCCTCGCGGATTCACATGGGATTTGGGTGTACACGTGACTGGTCAGAGCAAGTATGATGGTGAGTAGGGAACGACTTATGGACTGACTTTTGTCTTTGCGCTCATTCGACCGGTCGCCTAAGATGAGTGAGAGAGAATGACTCACAGGTGCGCACGGACAAAAAACGGTCCATAAGTCGTTCCCTAATGGTGAGAGAAGGAGAGTTGGTCACTCTGCTCATTTCGCCTTCAGAGTTCCTCAATACTATAGATGAGGCTGTGGGGGAGTGGAATTACATTCCGAGATGTGTACAGGTGAATTATTACAAAAATATCCCGAGAAAGGAACTTCTCATACCTAAATGATTGATATTGACTATGGGACGGATTATGGAATTTCGAACCTCCCCAATCTCGTCGTAGCGGCCGTTTCTCATTTCAATATACTACCGGAAGAGATTGGGGAGGTTACCAATTCCATAAAGCGTTCCCAAATATTTTCTGAATTAAATATGCAGGCCAGTATGCGTCATGTGTTCTCGGATTGTCCACAGAAGCGGTCCTCGAGGGAATGTTATGTACCGTATCCTGTGCAAGTGAGACTCATTCCCTCCCATTTCACTGTTCAATTCCCCCCGCAGGACTCAATCAGTCATTTCCCTCTGGAGATCAGACAGAAGTGTGAAGAGGAATTGATGCAACTCTCTGAAAAGGTTCACAGTGATCTCATGAATCAAAGATTTACATCTGACAGGACATTTCAAATGAACATTCTGCTAACTTTGGCGACTTTGCCCTGCACACATTTGGAGAGACTCTGACCGAACTATTCATTCGACCATACAATGAAAAGGCAAGTCATATCAATCATATTCTCAATTGTTTGTATGTCAAAAGGAGAGTGACGTTACCACAAACTATTTTAGGTGTGGACAGTTCCCCTTTGTGAAATGGCAGCAACTTGGGTTGAGGGAAGAGTTCCTCGTCCCTCATCCAAACAAGACAATGGAAAGACTCAACAGAATGTCTTCAGGTTCTCCTTCTCTTTCATTCTCATTGTCAGTATTCATTGTAGATATCCAACTCGTCTTCGTGGAGTGGGAGAAGTATGGAAGAAAGTGGCCATGAATCTTCCTCAAGAATGGATTAAGCTTAGATCTCCTGTAACAAGAATCGATCCTCATGAAAAACGGGCAAGTTGTTTATGATAGGAGTAAATGTTTAGTCTAATGTAATCGAGTAGATTCCTAATCCGCCTCTCCAAATATGAAAATGTCATAATTGCAGGTAATTATCTCCAATGGTTACTCATTTCCCTTCGACATTCTCATATCCACTATGCCCATCGATATTCTCGGTCAAATATCCGGTCTCGCTCCCTCACTTCCACTCAAACATTCAAAGGTAAAGAGGGATATCCCATCTTGTGTATCTACGTTGACTCTGAAGAGAGTCACTCATAAATGAAGAGACTAGAATGTATATTGAGGTCATCCTTGTGGGAATTGGTATTCGTCGTCCACAACCACCACACACTGAACCCCTCTCATGGTTGTACTTCCCACAACCAGACACCATCTTCTACAGGTTGATACAGTCGCTGCAGAAGTCTCCATCTTCATATCATTCAGGGTCACTTTTGTGTCAAATTTCAACGAGTATCTCACTCCAAATGCAGCGCTATTCTGGTGAGGTTCCTCTAAAATTATATTGTGTCTTATCTTTCTATTGCATTCGAGTATTCACTTTCAGAAGTAGGGTGTCGTTATCGGTGAATTTACTGCAATTGTTACTCGTCTAAACTCCGCGGAACTGTTGTCTCTTTATTCCGGGGTCAGGGGGATAATCCAAGGGGATGTGGTCCTGCCGGTGGACTGCAGGGCCAGTCGATTAGGAGTTACATCCTGGCGTTCCAAGCGTTTTCTCCAGGGGATCTTTGTTCGCGGGCACCGCTACCAATTGCCCGACCCACGGAGGGATGGCGCCTTGGTTGGGCAGGGGCGGGGGTTGAACCCGGGCTGTCAGAACTGTTGTCTATTACACGAGAAAACGCTCCGCAGACGAATGACAATTGCACTAAGGTAACTGATGCAACATCCTACTCATTAGAGTGGAATGGTCACAATCTGTCTAGAATGGTCATCCAGGTCTGTCCTGTGTGAGATTGGAGTGGATTCCTCAGCAGAAGTGAACAGGGAAGAGATTGTGGAGAAGACAATCAAAGGTGAGAGGAAGAGATATGAAGAGAAGAAGAGAAGAACATTGAGATCTCATCAAGGAAGGAATCATTCAAGAGAATTCAGAGATTGAAGACAGATGGCTACATGTTCTACCATATGGGTTAGTGGGAACTATTCATTCCTTTCATGTCTTATCATTCATTTCTATTCTACTAGACAGCAAGATTTTTAATTCGGGGTAGTAAAGTGGATGTCTCATTCTTCAAATTTCCGTAGTGCTCTACGTTCGATAGACAACAGCTTCTAGTGGATTAGACGAATGAGAAAAGCTCGATTTATAAACCTTATAAGACAATTCTCAATTCAGATATCCCATTCCCTCCCTGGACAGAGATGAAACACTTGCTAATGCACAGAAGACATTGGAAAGTAACAATATCTACTCGAGAGGAAGGTGAGTGGTCTATTCCCCCATTCCGTTCTCTTTCCCACTTTGAGATTCGGATCATGGCGTTATGAGGTAGCGAATCAGGATCATTCATTCACGATGGGAAGGGAAGTCATTGGAAGAATCTTCATGGGAGAAAAGGAAAATGTACACAAATGATAGTCAATATGACGAGATAAACTGTATGTACAGAAATGAAAGAACGGCAATGAATACAAAGACTAATAGATTCTTTCATCATGAACAGTTAATCATCGATGGAACTTCTTCAATCCTCTGAAATGAACATATTTGTGTTGCTGTGAATCATCATTTCTACATCCACAGGACTGATTCATATACTGATCGATAACTCACGAGAATGCCCCTTCATTAAAGTGTTCATGAGTAGCATTGCCATGAGTATAATTTCCTGATGGTTCTGGATGAATTCCTAATATCTTCTCCAATATCGGAGATTCTCTCTTCATATGTCTTCTATTACTTCCATGATGATAACCTACAAATGGACATACTCGTCACTCTCAAATGTTTACTGCACTCTACAGTAGGGTACGCAGTATGCAATTTCTAAACTCCTCAATATTGTCGGAGTGATCGTCTCTAATTTCGATAGACGACCGCTTAAATTAGATACTGCATTCCTTACTCTACAGACTTCGTCGACAAGAGTACCAACCTCCGTGTCTACCGTATACCGTGGGCCTTCCCCTTGCACGAGGATGGTAGATGACATGAGAATCAACAGAAAGGACGAGAAGAACGAGAAGAAGACAAAGGGACAGTAGTCGAAGGGAATTCATCTCAATATACTCAAGATCACAGTAGAAGAGTAAAATGCACGAGTCGAATGAGAAGAGTGAGTAGACTCATTCAAAGAGTGTAATGGTCAATGGGGCTTGTCAGAAGATGAAAACACTTGAATGAGTCAGAAAAGAGAGTATTGAGAGATGAGTCTGATCAAGGGGTAGAGGGTAGGAATGAGTCTCATTCATGATCAGAGATATAGAGCAATTAAGATGGAACGTGACAGAGAAGAAGAAGACTGCAACCAGCTGTTGATGAATGACCACCAGATCGATTCTATTCTTAGTATCTTATCTTTTCTTCCCAAGCATCCCTCTCAACAACTACCTTCAAAACAGCACGAGGGCTTTTTTGCAGAAGAAATGACACTCATCAAGTATCAAAATAAATTTATTACTTATTATAATCTATCGATTGTCAACTTACAAGTAAAGACGCCTAATCGGACATAACGAATGACTAACAACGGAGTATTCAAAACAGCAATTCACAACAGTCTGTGTATCAAAGAAACATACGACTACTCTCTGAGTCTTGGGGGAAAAGTAAAACTTCAATGACTTTGAGCAATAACTTCAGTCTAAACAAAGAAGTGAGATAATCAATCGCATTCAGCTATTGAGGCTTCTAACCGGCATTGACCTTACTATAAACCAACCATTTTCCACCTGGAGGAATGTGGCATGTCATTTGTTTTGTTGAAACAACGATTAGATAAGACGCCATACGGCATAACAATCAATCATTTGCTATCTCATAAACACAGCTGCGCTCCTTTCCCCCATTCAAATGATCACAGAACGCGCTTCCGATTTGGAGAAAGAAACAAGTAAATGAAAGGTAAATGAAAAACAGAAATAACATAAATGGCATGAATAGTGAAGAATTGAACAGAAACAAGGTACCGGAAGGGGAAAACTGTCCCGAAAATCAATGGCCTTTCACATGAATCCGAAGAGAGAAGAGGCATATGCCATGGGAGGGACTGTAGGATGAGGAACCTGCAAGGAATGCGTTTCAAAGAGGGAATATGAATAGAAGTAGGATGAGAATCACAGTATGATGATAAAGCGCAACCTCAGAGAAAGAAGTGAATCGAGGGGTGAGATTGTCGCCCTTGATAGTGATGAATGCACCCTGAATGATTCACATTAGAGTCAGTCAAACAATTCATAAGTGAACAGGAGTACTGTACATCAAGTACAGGGATACGATCATTGATTCCAAAGTCAAAACATCCAATGACGAAAATATTCCAACTGTCATCAATTAAAGAATCCACTCGTAAAAAATTGTTATTCTTGAAGTGTACCATGAAGAATACTACAAATACATGAATGAATGACCTATCCCCAATCCTACAGTAACCTTATCGTACCTTATTGCCCATCTGATCACAGTAGTTGGGAGCAGAGAAGACTGTGTACACTCTTGCATTGTGGTGCTCCTCCCATCCATCCGGCTTGACTTCGTGACTCCTGAGAGGAAAGTAAGATTACTGTAGTCCCACAAGAACAACGCACCTGACAACATATTGAATTCCATTATCATCGCACCATTGGGCGGAGACATCGGGTCCGAATTGGCATCCAACTCCCCTCTTGGAGGGAGCTCGTCCAATGAGGGGATATGGGTCAGACCTGAACATTTAACAGTCATTGAGTCTCACAACGAACCACTACGGTAGTCCAATCAATAAACTGACCAGAGGAGGTCGCACATGATTCCCTCATCGGGTGGCTGTCGTACACGATCAGTTTTCCTGCAAACAAACACTCATCATCATGTTCAGTCAAACTTCAGTAGTGACCAGGCTGGTGCACCAAGAAATTTCTTGGTTTCTTGGTATTTTTTAAACAAGAAACAAAGAAAAACATACCAAGAAACCAAGGAAAACCAATTGCCAGGGGGCATAGTCGAGAATTTTGAACTTAAAAGCGCGTCTTACACTAGATATTCTGGCATCAAAATCATGCAAGCACTAGAAATTATGGAATTTTGCCGATTATTAAAAAAATTTATTTCCTTTGTTTTTTAAATGTTGTATTTGCTGTTGTAGTCTATATTGAATCGATGGTTTATTTACACATAGTCAACAAAGTCAATAAAACCTAAATATTTTATAATTTCGACGCAGGGGAATTTTTCTCGGTTTTTCTTGGAAAAAATGGTCCAAGTTTTTCTTCCACGAAACCAAGAAATTTTTTTCTTGGTGCACCAGCCTGGTAGTGACACACGATAGATGGTCAACTTGTTTCTTGTGTAATAACTCGCTGATAACTACACAACGATTTGTCTTTTTTCAGTTTGTACCACGGTTGCCTCCCACTCATACTCATTCGTACACTACAATTTAACATGCTCCCCTAGCACAAACCTGATATCATCGAGAGTGACTCCATCCTGTTTGAAGAGACCACCATGACATACCTACAACCAATACATTCGGTAATCACTTCAAGACTCAAGAGTCAGGTAGCAGAATGGAATACAAGCATGGTAGACTCACGAAGACTTTCGAGTTGATGAGATGACAGAGTGGAAGGTAGTTGAATAGTTCAGTGAATAGATCACTCATCTGAGCATTGTACTTCTTCTTCACTTCACCCTCGAATCCATACATCTGCAATGGAATGACAATTAATACGGTATCAGTTGCACATTTCATAATCCGTCATCAAGTCAGTCGAGATATTTATTTTCACATATAGTTATTAATTTGAACAGTGAATGCCTCCATAAGTCCAAAGTTTCGCCATAACCAAGAAAATGGTGATGGCGAAAGAGATATCATACATCAAAAATGACTGTTGTCCATTTAGTAGTCGTACCTTGTTCATGACGTCACTCTCGTGGTTTCCTCTCGACATGAAGAAATGATTGGGAAGGAGAAGTTTGTATGCGAACATAGTGAAGATTGTTTCCACTGAGAACGATCCACGATCCACGAAGTCACCATTGAACAACTGCAATTCAATTCATCCATCAGTTCATGAAATATGATCAAGAGGATGAAAGGAAGGATATGGACTCCCAAAGGTTTTGTAACCGCCTATTCTTAGTACGTGTTACTGCTATGTCTTGAACATTGCCAAATTCCCAAATATTTGTTTCAAATATGAAAAAAGAAGAACTTCTCACATAAGGATTCGTCTCGGATGGTTCTCCATTCAAATCAAAGATGTTGCACAGATCGTAGAATTGTCCGTGCACATCACCACAAATCGTGAATTTGTGATCTAAAATGATCCCCTCATCTTGGTGCATTACAGAAAGGACTCTCACTCTTAGGAACGTCAATATCCACAAGAGTGGGTTGGGCAGTGAACCACTTTCGGATATCGAGAAGGATCTCAAACAACATTCCATTACAACAGTTGCTAATAGCTGTAGTTACCTTGAATGCATACTTTCGATGAATCTTCTTCTGTTTCTTGAAAGAGTTAATCATTTCATTGACGAACTCTCTGGTCATAGTGTCTCCCAGATGAGGACCATCGTAGCTCACTTCCACTTCTCAATCAACCACATTCACTTACAACAAGTGAAACTCACCCATAGAATTGATATCAATGGACTCTGCCACACTCTTCTTGTCATGGTCAGATGAAATGGCCTGAAACCATCATTATACCAACGCATTTTGTCATTCATCTCATCAATGAATCATAATTGACCTTCTCGAATGCAATTCTCCTCACGATCTTCTGACATTCCTCGTATTTCTTGGCGGCATCTTTGTCAGTTGGAGCGTGTCTGCATAGGATTCGCCATCAATCCTTCACCAATCAATTATGGGATACTTCGCATTTCCGGCAGTTCCTCTATGCTATGATTGAGGCGTTTATCAATTCGGAAACGCTATGATATGACTTCCCTAACCCATTGAATGAAATAAAGACATTAACTGACTTCTTGGCTATTTCATAGTCTTTGAGGGCGACCTTGAATCGTCCAAGTGCCATACTAGCCGTAGCCCGCCTGTAGTATCCCTGCAACACTTGTTAAGGCCCCATTCACACTTGCCCTTCAACCTTGATGTAGTTGGGATCGATCTCGAGGGCCTTTCCAGCATCTTCCAATGCACATCCATACAATTCCTGCAAAACAATAGGTCAATCATGTCAGAAGGTCAAGGAAAAGAAGATATGATACATTGCCAAGTTCCACAAATTTATAGGTCATTTAAATCCAGTAGAACAAGCAGAAAAGGGGAGTGATAGTTCGACAAATGTCCTTGTTTCCCTAATGCTCTAATACGTACTTTCTTGAAATAAGCCATACTGCGATTGCCATATAAAACAGAAGAAGGAGAGGCATCAATGGCACGGGAGTACAGTTCAATCGCCACATCATAATGCTGATCTGAACAATTACAAGGTTGCAAATATGTAGCAAAATATGAACTAACTCTTAAAGAACTCATTTGCCTGGTCCTTTATCTTGGAGGCCCTTTCAATGTCATCCTTGACATCCGAGAGACTATCCATAAAACTCTCAACAATTCGGCCATCCCCAGCTGCCGTCATACTCTCCGATGAACCCTGAAAGTTGACCAATCAGAGAGAAAGCAAAGGAAACGAAATGAGCGGATGATCTCACGAATAGAAGTGATGATACTGCTTTGAGCATCGACCGATCGAGTACCCTCACACTCCACGCACACTATGCAAGACGATCCAAGACTACAAAACGAAAACTAACGCTCTATTCGGGAAAATAAAAATTTAAATAAATATTAAATGTTCCGTTTGTCGTGGTGTGCTTACGAACAAGGCAGCTAAAATACGGTCAGAAATAGACCTTTCTACGGTGTTCATATGCGGATGTTACCCTTTTTCATGGTTCTTTCCCCTCACTTTCAGAGGAGGAATTTTCGACAATTCCATGCTTTAACAGAATGAACAAGAAACGTCTCGATCAAGACTTCAACTCTGTGAATTTTCTAGCGAAGACCTTCTACAGAGAAGAAATGCGACGGATTGTTTATGACTGATCCTCAGAGCGTTTGCTCTGATACGCATAAATATTGTAGTCTTGTATACATGCAACATAATCATGCATTAAATCAAATATCAAGCATAACATAATACATAAATCATAATGTGTTATCTCCAACGTTATATTATGAATATCCCCTCATTAGAATTGAAGACATTGGTTGTTTTCCATCTTGGTCCATGGTCTCTTACTCATCTTGGAGCGAATGTTTTCCATGTCGACTCACGTCTTTCGTCACAATCATTTGAGATTATCCAGTGGGTAGAGTTAAGAGATTGAGATGAAGAGAGTGGAATAGCTACGTAATCGTCGAATCTACAGAAGATTGCCTATATCAACCAGAATTGAGGCTTCATTCACTCCCATTTATGATGCTTCCATGGTCTTCTCTGTCATATCATATATGCACTTTCTCTTTGTCATTTCTTCTAGAGACCGTGAATCGTCTATCGAAGTGCATTTCATTTTCTCTCACTCATTGTCGAGCAGTTTTCTCTCGCTGATTATAGACAACCGCTCAACAATGAGTTAGAGAAAAGCAATGTACTTCGAGAGCCCATTCACGGTCTCTAATTTCTTCCCATAAAAAGATTCTATTCACATCCTCCCCCTTGAATCCTACGCACTTACCCACCTTTAGAAATGGAATGTGTTCTATTTGATAGTACTTCCTCGTGATGCAAGTCTTCCTATAGCAATTAGTGTCTTCTCTTCTGGAGTATTCCCCTCTCTTGCCTTCATAACTCTTCTCTTGACCACTCCACTACTATTCCCCTTCCCCTTCCACTTACCTATCTGACTATGAAAGATTCTCAATTGGACTGTGACCACACGAAGTGAGTGAATGAAGGGAAGACTCCCATGTACTACTCATCCCCCTTCCATGTACTTCATTTAGTCTTCACTCGTGATTCACGATAACATATCGCTTCTTTATCCTTCTCGTTGAATGTCTCCATTGTCCTTTCAGCCCCTATATACAGTATCCCATGCAGGATCGTGTTCTTCCGTCCGAGACGCCTCTTCCTTCAACTGAAGTTCCGAGACTTTCAGTCTCATTCAAGTGAGTTATCCAGTGAGTTCAATGGAAACATGCCCTTCCAGTATGACAGAACAGGAAGAAATCGAGGCAGCAGCGAGTGTTGCAACCAGAATTGGAAAGGTAAATCATTCTCTCACTTACTTAGGTACTGCTGCTGATGCACGGACCCTAGAGCATTGCTGTTTACTGTAGTATACTATCCTGCTGCAGTAACCCTACTACTGTAACATAACGTAATACTACATGAACTAGGATTGGCAGTTAGTGTACGAAATCAGTTATGTTTCACGGATGCCATATAACTTATATTTATAGAGTTAGTGAAACATAACCGATTTCGTACACTAACTGCCAACCGTAACAGGAATCTACATTATATTACAGTAGCCTACAATTTACTATAGCAACCTAGTCGTACTCTTACCTGTCTTCCATAAGCAGTAAACAGATGAGACCTGTGAAGTCTTGCGAGAGAATCTCCTTGTCAATCTCTCTTTATGACGTAAAACGACTCTTTTTCAAATCCCAATTGTAGCTCATCCTCTTCCAAAATATACACCTGATTGCTTTTGCACACGCAATTGCATTGAATTTGTTTCTCTGAATGGCCCTTTGACGTATTGGAAGTGGTCACTTCCTCCCACAGAATGTCCAATCATTCACTTCCTCTACAGTCGACCAGTGATCCCTATCTACTCCCACTGTTATTTGCTACCTCTTAGTCAGCAGAGTCACGGGGCTTCATCCAAATTATTAATGTGGAATAAGCGAGAGATGAGAGAGTGTGTAGAAGAGAGAGAATCAGAGATGGAGAGACTTCTCCCAGTCTCTGTCCATGTCCCCATGTGTCCATTTCTCTTATCTTGACATCAGAGAGGGTGGTCCCATTCAGTTGAAAGAGGGATATTATATATTTTTGGGGTTTGTGGATGGCAACACATTACCTATGCCGACATCTGGCCAGAAAGGGAGGTCAACATAATGTTGCCATCCACAAACTCCAAAAAATATAAATAGCCGTCATATATCCTTTCCCCATTCGTGTAAAGGCATTCCATGTAAATACGAGAAGGTGTGTCTCGTGTCTTCACTTCGATCATTCATCTTTCCTTTGAGGGAACACAAATGGTCACCACACGTGGAAGAGTCAATCCCAAAATGCATTCCATATCTTTATTCTCTCAACCGCGCTGTCGCTTCTATGCACCAGAGAAAATCGAGTGAATGAGAGCGAAGAGAAGCAGAATGCACTTTGGGATTGACTCTACCAATACTAATGGTCACGCATTGCATGGCTTCCCCTTCAAATCCTTCCAATCATTTTGATGACTGTTATTCATTTCTTCTTATCTCCTTTACCATTCCAGTTGAGTTCGAGCAGTTCAGTCGACTCGCAGACGGCCTCATCCCGAAGAAGAAACATGCCCATGATGTATCAGATGTATGAGAGTCAGGTGACGAATACAGGATACCGTATACTAAATCAATCAGTCATTACAGTATGAAGATCTTCGTGGTACGGTATACGGTCCTGAGTCACCAGACTTTTATCCCGCACAGGCATGCGAGATGCTAAAGAAGGCACTGTCAGGAATAGGTAGGCAGTCAATATAATTCGCATTCATCAAAACTGCTGAATTTCTTCATTGAAAGAGACAATAAGAGAATCTCAGCTGATGTATTAACTATAGTGTACATTAGTCAATGTCCGTCCAAAGAAGAGACTTCACTTGATTTCCCCCTTAATGTCTTTCCTACATGATAGACATGCATTTCCTGCATGAGACTCTCAATTCCCGTTATTCCTTGGACATCCAAGTATCCTACCTTCCACTTTGGAATCCACAAATATCGCGTGATCTTCTCATGGTCGTTGAACTGCAAACTCATCCTGTGCCTAGCTACTATAGTACTAGTAGGATAGTCAGTCGGGTCACACACGTGATTGCAGAGACGAACGACCAGGCACTCATCAATATTCTCGTGCAACACAATAACTTCCAGAGACAGAAGATCCTCAGTGCCTATGAGGACATGTATGAGAAGGTACTGTATGCTAAGGGTTACTGTAGTTCAACTTTGTCAAATTGCAGAATCTTCTAACGGACATCGAGGAAGAAGTTGGAGGATACTTCCTTGATACGAGTCTCGCTCTATTCAAGCCTGCCCATGTCTACGATACTCAGCAGTTGTACAAGTCCATCTCAGTACGACTCTCAGCACGATTGTCTGAATTACAGTAATCCTCTTGCAGAATCGATATGGTGATCGTTCAGTTGCCGTTGAGATTGCATGTACTCGTTCTCCAAGGGTCAGTTTACATCTCATTCTTCCTCTTTACTTATCTCGCTCATTTCAGCAACTCAAAGTAATCCGGGAGCAATATCAGACAGATCTGAAGAAGACTGTAGAGAAAGACATCGGAGTGAAGGTACAGTAATACAGGAAATCGTTGTGAGAGTCTCGTGTTTTTAGGTGGAGGGAACATTCGGTCGCATGTTAACCACTCTTCTGTGTAAGCAGAGAGAAGAACACGGAAGAAAAGTGGATGAGGATCTAGTCAACAAACACGCACAAATCATCCTCACTGTAAGACTATCCATAATCTGACCCAATTGACTACCGTATTCCAGCAATCTGTCGATGATTTGTCTAAAAACGTCCTGGCTTTCGAGCAAATCTTTGCAACAAAGAGCTGGAAACACATCAACGCTGTCATCGAGAGAGCAGATGGGATTCGTGGAGACAGAGTAAGAGAGTACTGTAGTTCAAGTGTGTCACACTTGTGATTACAGAAGGACCTCGAGACTTTGATCAAGAAAAACAAGACTATGCACTCTGAGATCAGAGCAATGCTTCTTACAATGAGTGAGTCATTTGAAAAGCATGCGGTAGTCCAACCGAGTCAAACATCTGCAGTTGACGTTGCCCGTAACTGCCAGTTGTATTTCGCGGAGAAATTGCGCACTGCAATGAGCGGAGACAGACCCGATCATGCAACTATCATAAGAGTTATCGTCTCAAGGAGTGAGGTAAGAGAGGGAAGAGACTACGGTAGTCCAATTGGTTCAGATTATTGCAAGAGACATTTCAGATTGACTTGGCAGACATCGCAGAAGAGTATAAGCGACGTTATCACAGAAGTCTGGAGCTGGATATTTCTCAGACTTGTTCAGGGGAATATCTGAGACTTATTCTTGCTCTTATTTGCCCTTCATCCAATCCATTCTGAAAGAAGAATCATTCATTATTTCTGTACATAGCAGATATTTGAGACAGATTTCACACTTCGCTCAGCATTCCTTCTGCAATTGACGTTTACAATCACAATTGAAGATGAATAAAGGAGTTTTGGTATTTGAGTGTATTACAGTGAGCGATCTTCTGATATTTGGTTTATAACACTTTCAATCATATTTAGCTTGCCCATTCATCTGTTTCATTATTCTTATCGTTAGCGTACAATAGCACTCGCCCACTCTCATACAGTACATCAGAATAATTGAATATTTTTCATGTTCAATCATCGCATAATCAACCAGGATTTTTTTCCAGTATTTTCAATAAATACACTGTGCCGACTTCCATATGTTTTTCTTCCCCAAACTTAGGTATGTGGTCCCGTATGATGACAAAACAAGGTCAATCGAACGTCAAGAAATGGAAGAATAGCACCGTCTACAGTAGCGGCAACAGTGGCGGCTGATGTTAGTCGTCCCTCCTGAGATCCTTGCTTCTTGCTTGATTATTGCACTGCAATGTTACAGTGAGCAATGAGAGTGTCAATGTTTACCCTTCAGTACTTTCCATCTTAATGCTCTTGACAATCTAATGCAATACCGTATCTCCTTCCTTACTCACAATCAGTGAAGTGAAGAGTTCCGTGAAGGTCGGACAGTGAGGACGATGACGGTGAGGAAGTCCGACTGAATGAATGAAAACGGTTACTGCCATACATTCCGGGCCCCTTGGCTACGGTGCTTCATTACACACTCACGGTCAGACTGTGGACCAGTTGCCGGTTAGGGAGAGTGGAGTACTGTTTTATGATAAAGAGCAGAGAGCTGTGACCGGCAATCAGATCAAACAAGCTTACAGCATATTCGCATAGGCGACTCTGGCACCTTCCTCCTTGCCCGGCGGGAGTGAAGAGTTCCTAGATGAGCCGACCGTCCACAGCAAGGGAATCAGAGAAAGTGACTGAATGAGGGAGTGTGTGTACCTGCAAGACATTGTTATTGTCTGTCTGGGACTGTGCATAATGAGACAGAAGGGCAGTGTTCGGTACAGATTATCACAGCACAGCCGTCAGACGGAAGGGTTTATTTCCGCGGTCCATTATATCAAATCTCATTAGCATAATAAGGTTTTTGATTTTTAGACTTCAAAATATAAATGCCGCAAAAATACGAATGTCGGGAATGATAATAAACACCTGTAAATTTTTATTTCCGACACGATTTGAACATTTTGAAAGACAGTTGTGCAGTAATTACCATAGGTACAGTCCGCATGCGTGGGGAATGAAACCGTGCTGTGTGACAGGCTGTGTTCGGGTTATATTGGCATCTGTCTCGCGCGGTTACTTTCATTGGTTAGACAGTCATGAAAAGAACCCTGATCATCAGCCGTACTGTACGAGATTTATTTGTTGATATCATCATTATTTTCCTCACACGGGATCGTTTTCAGCGCCTATGAATGAATTGTATGCGGAAAACAATACTGAAAATCTCAAAAATACTATATAACATTTTCGATTGGGGTCATTCAATACATCTCACTATCCGTCAATATATTATGGCGCGGAAGCGCCGTTATTGTGAAAAATTATACAGTTCAACGATTCCATGAGAAATTTTCATACAAGAAAAAAAGAAAACGAGATATCAATCATTATGAAACGTGAATTCGATCGAAAATAGCTATTGCAGCCTATTAGAGGACCTTCCAACATCGTTCAAAGTGGGTCTCCGTCACCAACGTGAGCACCGGCAGCGCAGTATGTAGATGGACTGGACAGCCGACGTAGTAATCAGATGAAAACCTTGACATTTAAACCTCAAGGTTTTTTCTGACTCTCTCAATTTTCATACTCTCTCGTCGGTCTCTAACTCGTGATTTGCTTAAACCTCGAGGTTTAACGCTGAGATTACTACTGCGGCAGAAGAGACAGAGATAGTCATTCCGATCTGTTCTCTCATTATCAAAGTGCATTATGTCAATTGATTTGATCGGATGGGTGATTTGCATGGAGGAAAGCTCGCGATTCTTTCCAATCAGCAGCATTCTACACGTATAGTACGACGTAGATATACTACTTTCTTGTGCGGTCGCCACTCTCACTAATACCTAATCCACAGAGGAATACTCTGGAAGTAAGACTATTTTCCATATGGAGATGTCCAATAATTACCTAAACATGTATATTTGTTACATTCTATTCGAACAATGACGCCTCAGGATTCTTAGACAAGAGCTCTTGCAATTATAATACATTGCAGGTATAGCAGATACACAAATATTGGACCGCCACTGATTCTCGTCTCGGTTCGTTTTCTTGAATATAGGCAAGAGTAAGATAGGACGATAAGATGGCTCACAGAAAGTGTGTCATTAGCACACTTAGATAAGAATGTCTGCGTATGTTCTGAAGGATGACTCATTCAAGACTTGTAACCATGAACCCCTTTTAGGTCCAAGCACATCCGTAGATCATACTGGTAATCAAGGGAGGGATGGTAGAGATGACGAGTGTTCATACGAACACTCAACATCAGACAATGCCTGCAAAGAAAGGTTCGCATCTGCCTTTCACCCATTCACATATTTCTTTTGTCTCTAATATCCATGAGTGGAAGGTTGATTCTAAATACTCTCCGTGTCTTTATCCCTCATATTCTAAACATATCAATTCCTTGTCTATGATACTCGTCTCTACTTTCATTCTTCAAAAATGTAAAGAACATGCCTGAAATGTGTTTCATGTTCAGTTACCGCCACTACACAACCAACGATGGGCTTCGGTACTCTACATGCATACTCTTTCCCCTCTCGTGGTTGCAACTTCTTTCTCCGTATGTCTCTCTTCGTTCCACCAAATCCCAGATGTACCAAATGTGCTCTTTTGCTCATAATGTCCCTAGTTGAGAGTCTCATTCTTCTATAAATATGTTCATTCATCTTCTTGCACTCAAGAGAGAAATCTACACCAGGAAAGGACAATGTATCAAGAGATTCTCGACCTGGTCCATCAACAGAAAGGAGAAATGAATCAACAGGTGACATTCTCATGGCCTCAAATGTTTCTCATCGTGTTCGCTCATTGATCTCATTGATTGAGTCCACTGATCCTGTATTGTTCAATCATCGCGTCTAGTAGTCTAGTGGTCTAGTAATCAATGTCAGAAGAGAAGTAAAAATGTGTGATAATGAAGACACTTTGCAGTCAATGAATGGCACAGACTTGTGCATCGGACACTATTGGTTCCATCACAATGAAGTGAGAGGATCTTCTCATTATTCTTTCACTCATAGTGTCTTCATTCATTCTCTTCTCTTCAGATCAATCAACTTGTCAACTGAATGAAGTGAGAGGAGTAGGCCACTCTCGACACAATATCTCCTAGTAAGTGTTTACTTATTGTTCGTTTTCGTTAATGTTTTTAGCGATCTCGATCAATTATTTCAGCGACATGGCTTCATGATGCCGAATTGGGAAGAATTTTTGGACTTTATTCCATGACAGCCGTCCTCAGCCATTACAGACGAGTATTTGATAAGCCTGGTCTTATCATTTACCCATCCCTTCATCATCTACATAGACACATTATCTCCTTATATCACAACTTTTGTCAGAAATGAAATAGGAGTGTTGTCCGAATACTAGGAAAGTGAATTTAGGTTCAAATATTGAAAAATCAGAGTCCATCGTGGCAAACTGGAATCGACGAAATGAAGGTGAATGTTTCCTTATAGAGCTTGAATGGAATATTTTCGTCCTTCAATTGACGTATGGAATGAAATTACTGTGACAACCGTATAAATGGTCCTCCCTTCAGATCCTCAAGTTCTTCAAGGGGGAATTACATCTGGGAACAATCACTTTCGAGATGGAAGACATGGTCATTTTCTTATGAAACTTACCTAGATGAACCATTCTCTTCGATCTTGGAACACTGGAAAATTCATATTTCAGAGCAAGTTGTTCGCGACGATGGTACACGTAGCACAGCATCACGACGTAGGTACGTGTTCATGGAAAGATGAAGTATATTACTGATGTTTAGTGTCCACTGTCACAAATATGTCCGAGGTTCTGAGGGATCCGGCAGTTTCCCGTATGTTTCTCTCGTTGATCTCTCTACTATTAACTTTCCAAATTATTCCCATTTACTTTTCATGCTTTGACACAATACATCTCAATTAGCTATGGGATTTCGTTTAAAGAGAGAAAATGAAGATGGAAGGAGAGGTGAGATTGGAACGTAGTCTACACCTAGTGGACATTATCTTGTAGGAGTGACTTCTCGAACAATTGCAACAAGGGAAGTGGAGTGGGATATATTTCCGCTATACAATCACACAGAGAAAAAAAATTGTCACAGTTTAAACTGTCAGATTCATCGACAGTTTGAAACTGTCACTGGTGACAGTTTCAAACTGTGGGGGCCATTCAAATTACGGAATGGCCTATGCGGTCGTTCCTCTCACCATTTTTTCGACATGCGCTCTGACGAGCGGTCGCTTCATTCTTACTGTAAGACGGCGCTCTAATCTTTCCACATCGGTTTTATCTTGACTTTATGTTGTTTATTTGATATATCAATGCTTTGAATTATCGTTGACCAAACCACGGCCCATGTGCATCTATCCCTGCATTGCGTTCGTAAAATGTTCACCGGACAAAGCGGCAATTGCTTTGATTTACAATTCATCTGCATTTCAGCACAGTTTCTGCGTGGAAAAGGGACATGTATCATTCAGAATAAAAGATGGAATAAGTTTATCACAGGATAACACACAAACGTCTCGGATGCTATGAAAATCGACTCAACAATGAAACATCTTGTATTTGCTTGTTTATTATCTGTTCTTATAAGCAACATCTCAACTCGGGGAGTATTTCATCCTTTTAGTGACGTGTCTTTATTTTCACTAATCTCGTCCATGAAGAATTCAACACAAAGAAGACAGAAATTCATGGGCCTTCGACGATATTGAAAGCCGAGATCTCCTTTATTTCGACTGTGACGAATGAAGATCTTCTGCGTACCTCGTCAATAGATTCTTCAGTCTGCCTGGAATCAAGGAAAGCAAGCAGGGAAACAGCGAACAACCTTTCTGCGGACAAACAATCATCGACCAACCGCCAGACGTGAAGGAATGAGAGACAATGAAGGGGGCGCAATGGTCCGCCTGCCCATTTGCATGTATTATAAATAGGTTCATGTCTCATTATCACTTCCATTGTCTGTTCATGGCGGTCGATTCGTCGCGTGAGTCTAGTTCTACTTTTCTCATACTCTTGCTCCAGGTGCTATTCCCACGACACGGCAGTTGCTTCGATCTCAAAATCATCGTAACGAAGATTTCCCATCTTGAGGAGACTCTGAAGGTTGTCTGTTGCTGTATGTATTTCGCAGCAATTTCCCTTACTTCAGACGTCGTTCTCTCGAGGACGTGCGACAGCCGCATGATAATTTGCAGCATTTAATACTCTCATCCTGAAAGGTAAGCGATGAAGGCCTAATCCCATACTTGTTGACGAGACGACCACTTTGAAAAATAATGACCACTACATATTACTATGAGACGACCGCCGGCGAGAGAAACAATGGAGAGAATGAGGTGACCACTGACTCAGACGATTCACTATCTTCTTCGCAGAAACCAGACTGACGATCAATACCCATTCAATAATCAACAAGCATCTGCGACAACATACTATCTATCATCTCAAGCATCGATTGTCATACATCAAGATCCACATGTTCCGTTGATATAATTGTTGTTAGATCCATTATGTTACTTCTTCAATATTGTGTCGTCTATTTCATACATTTGTGTTGATAAACATGATAAGTATATTTATGTGATGTTGTTACTGCGTATCACATTTAATAGTAAGTATTTGAATGAACCCTGGGGGCATTCTCCTAACCGCGCCGCGTCGGAGAGACGCGTCGCGGCCCACTACCGTACCTAGTCCTGTGTGTCAAACTCCACATTAATTACACCGCACGGCGTAATTTGGGGGGAATGAATGAAGCGAGAGGGGCGGCGGAAATCTGACAGTTTCAAACTGTCACCACCCACAGTTTGAAACTGTCAGATTACAATCGTACAGTTTCCACTGTAGACGAAACTGTCACCAGTGACAGTTTTTTCTCTGTGTGGGGTGACAGCGATGGAGAGAACAGCCACGGCCTAGGATCACCATTTTAGGTCTTATTCAGTCTGAAGAAGACTGACCGAAAAGGTGACGGCAGCATAGCCGATGACACGATATGCTTTCACCTTAACATCTATTGTTCACAAGTGAAATGAGGGGGTTGAGGAATGTCTGGAGACTCACCTTCTGACAATCTTCCTTCTCCATTGCTGCAGTATGTTTGTATGGAAGTAACGGGCCTTATATAGCCCCTCCAAATCTATTCTGAGAGTCGAAGTTCCACCCACCGAACAGTATGAACCCACTTTTTGCTTATTTCTCTTCTTCGCAGAGGAAACGTGAGACAATGGTTGTAGATTGTGAGGAAGGAAGTAGTAGACAGTTCAATTGAGTTGTGCCACTAGACTTTCTCTCATTGTATCTGCACTCTATATCAACGCACTCTATACAACGTGATAGTGTAAATCATTCTCTAAGTGCCTTCTTAGTTTATCCAATTGTGTATCCCCGTATAGAGTGTCCATAACAGTTCTCGTAGGTTCTCCTTCATTATTTCCTCGTGTCTAATCATTCTGATAAAAACTGCCAGAGACAACGTCTCTCACTGCACTGCAATTGTTCCACTTCCAGTTTCACTCTTGCAACCCAGCCTACTATTCTCACTACTTTTGAACACTCTATTTTCTTATGAGATGTTATCAAAAGGAGAGGCAATAAATGAACACCGGTTTGAAATCTGTGATTTATCTTGAGTACATTCAATTTCTGAACAAGAGTATGGGAGTTTCAGAGTGCTCCGTAGTCTTCAATCTAAGCGTTGATACGGGTCTACGGAGCTGCACTGCACCACACACCCGAAGTAGTAATGAGATTCGGATTCCGTTGAAGACGACAGGTTGTATTAGCGACGATTCAGCGTCGTATTCCAACTCAACATAACTTTCCATTTGTAGTGGTGAGATAAGAAAACATTTGTAAACTCCATCTAGAAATCTATATACAGTAATTTTTTGAGGTAAAATTTTTTAAACCTTTTTTTTATAAAAACAAAAGTAGACGTACAGATGTCGATATGTGATGAATGATAAGTACAATTATACTATAAAAGAAAATAAATGAATAAGCGGAATACTCAATGACAAAGATCAAAGGCCTTTCCTTCTTGATGTTCAGTGGAGTCCATTCACTCATTTATGTTGTCTACAATGGTGACTTGAGTGAGTCTTCCTTCATTCTTTTCAAATGATGAAGGATCAGCAGATCCTATGACAATATCCTGAATGATCCACAAATAACTGCATTTTATGATTAACTAACTGCATCATCTTCATCTTTGTTGTATTTGGCGTAAGACTCGACTACAGGAGTATTCTGAGAGAGGCCTTTATCGTATTAAAATATAGAATCCTGCCTTGAATTTCCATAAGAACCCAATTACACGACTCACGAGGAAATAATTGATGAACAGAATCACTATGCAAAAGGCCTGTAAAGTCAACATCACTTCTAACATCCAATTATCAATCACTTACCAGTGTTTCCAAATGCGCAATTTGATTTGTTTCGAGCAGAGTTGAGAAGATGAAGTATATAAGGAAAGCGTAGCCGAAAACATAGAAGAATGGACAGCAAAGTACCTGAAATCCCAAATCTTTGTTTAGAATATATTTGTATTATAGATCACAGTGATTGTGCACATGTATTTGAGAAAGGAGATCGAGAAGAAGTCTTTGACCTAAAGTTTACGAGTGTTTTATGCATAAACTCAACTTTCCTCAAGGACCAGAAGCATTCCGTTAATTAATATGAACGATAAGACAATTATGGAGAGAGGAATGCCATTAGTGAATTGAATTACGAGAATGATGAAAGCACAGAACTGAAAATTGTTTAATTGTATTTCAATCAAACTTGTGTTCGCACAAGAGAAACCATAGTCGCTGGTCTCATCTGTCTGATAATCGGAGACGGATGAGAACTAAAATGATTGATGTTTCGTATACAGAACAAATACTGACAGAATGAGAAGAAAGTCGCTTCTCGTGAAGGAAATCATATCTTCAGTTAACAATCAAAGTAAGAGTAGAAGAAGAATGAAATGAGATTATGGTATGAATCATCATTCCCTCTATTCCAACTTGTTCACAGTCCCACACCTATTATACCTTCTTTTCTTTGTTCGCATTCCTAATCTGTGATGGAAAAGATGTGGACAGAGAATAAAATATTGAGATAAAAGTGATTCTCAACTAGTTGTATATTCCGTGTAGATACATAAGAAATGTTTCAGTTTGCTGTAGTATTCTCCTCCGATATTGTGGTTCTTGAATGACAGCAAGGATATACAACCGGGGAGTCTCCATTATATCTTGCATAGGTAGAGATGATCATATTCCAATGGGAAACATTCCAGAAGTAAACCCAAAACACGCAATGGATATAGACGAGTAAGGCTCAAGTACCTGGGGAATGCGAGAGGAAGTGAATGAAAGATTGAAAGAATAACAAGAGGGAATGAATAGGAACAATGATGGAAGACATCATGGTCATCCAATAGAAGTGTGGCCATATCAGCCATGCGATTAATCCACTCGAAAACTCGCGACCTTTCAGTGACCTTTTCTCTGCGTCTCCACCTAAGCTATTGTCTCTCGCATGTCTCTCACAAATCAGTCACTGACTTTCGAGGGAGATTAATCGCGCGGCAGATAGAGCGCACATAAGAGGAGAGAGAAAAAGGATCAACAATGCTACAATTACATGTTTTTGTATTTTCAAGTTGGAATGTACATACGATCACTTGCACTCGAATGACGTCATGTGTTGAGATGTGTCCACGCATTCCCTCGACATTCCATGCATTTCAAACATCTACGGAACGCTGCTTTGCCTTCTGATTCGTCTTTACTATTGACATTGGTTTGACAATTCTTCCTCGATCACTTGATCAGTCCTCTTTTTGATGGTTTGATCCCAAACTTGTTACTGGGAATGACCATGCGGGACTGCCACTTCCCCGTCATTTCTCGTGTCTCTTGTATGCCCGTTCTCGCTGTGAGTCTCGCTTTGTGTTGGGTGAATGGGAAGGAACCAACAACATCCGACAACTTTCACATGATTAGTTTTCTATTGATTAGTTGTGTTTGCGCATTAGTTTATCGTATCTTGCCATGTGCGACACATTGTGCGTGGACTGAGGCGCTGCTAAAGTACCCTGCATGAACCAGTCATCCCTACTACATGCGACTACTACACTACTGTTCTCTTGGCCCCCAAGTTGTGTGCAAATGAACAAGATGAATAGAGTAACTTATAGAAACTTAATGAGAAGAGAGAAGCAGACAGACACTATTAAAATAGAATCACTTACCCAAGTGAAAGTCCTCATATGTTTAGATCGAAGTTTCCTCCTTCATCCGAATAGTCTTTCTTTGTATTCTTGAATCTCTTCCATTCACTTCCTCATTTCTCTCTTCATATTCTCGGAATTCCTTTCAACCTACACCTAATGTTTTCTTCTCCTGTCCTATCCATTATGTGTGCACACAAATGATTGTACGCTTTCTTCGGTGCTTTGGCCGTTCTGAACTTGCTCTGCATCTCGTATACTCCTTGAGTAAGCTCATCATAGGCGTCCCCGCTTCCACTAAGTTAAGTAGAAAGCCCATGCGATGTCTGATTTTGCATAATCAAGCCCATCCTTCCAGACGATCGATGGTACTTCAGGTAACAGATAGTCTCTGTATCAACCCTTGCATGACTTCATTCTCCTTATAGAGACTCTTCTCCCATTTCCTATTCTCATTTACTTCTACTCCAAACAATTGTCTTTACTTCGTCACCGGTTCGTGTACCCCAATGCTTCCACATCAGTAATTGCATAGCAATGCATAAAATTATAATTTTATATACCCTTATAGTTACTGTGAATGGTCTTTTCGCATTCAATACTGTTTCATGATCTTGTTGTACCAACAACGGTACTTTGCTTGTCCTCTCTTTCAACTCATTCAATGCTTTCTCCTATGCTTCTCCCCATTCCATTACATCTTCGGTGAAGTCAGTTTTGTAATCTGACTGACTAAATTCTCAAAACTTTGCACGAATTTCCTGCAAACGCTGCAAATTCCCAGTGAAAAATCTCAATTCATTCAAATTCTTGCATGCAGACATGGCTGTTATCTTTCCTTTTTCCATTTTCATTCCTTCTTCTGCCAATATGTGTACTGATTGACTTATTTTACACTTGCGAGACTCTTCTGCTCATTCAATTTCATTCCTCTCCTCTGGACTTTCTCTATGACTCTATGATTTCCAAAACTGTTGAATGTTCTTCTTCATGCTTTCTATCTACCGACAAAATCGTCCGTAGCACTGCTCACATTTCTTCATTCCACTCTTACTCAATTCATCCCACAATCCCTTCTGTGTTACCCTTTGAAACATTGTGGTAATATGCATAAACCGAATGGAATGGATAGTGTCTGTTGTGAAAGGAGTCTTTTGTTTGTTTCCTTCTTCTTATAGCAACTATTCATTCTACATATCAATTACAGTCTCTTTCCTGCTTGGATGGTATCGATTGACAGTGGATGAATATCATAAGAAGACTTTCTTATTCAATTATCCCATGTCCACACATAATCGGATTGTTCCATTCTTCCTCTTTACTAGTACAACAGAAGAAGAACATGGTGATTTGAATTCTTTTCCTTCCCTTGTCTCTTCGCTTTGTCTTGCAGTTCTTTCATTGGTTCTCTTAGTGAGAATGGAACCGATCTGCTTCGTTGTCTGTCTGATATTTACGTTGTGAGTCTCTAGTGTCAATTGAACTCTCTACAACCTTCATTCTTCCCAGATCATCTCCACCCATTGCAATTGGTTCTTCTCTACGATCTATGTGGTAGATCTCTTACTCCCCTGACCCGTTCTAACATACTCTTCGCTCTGTCTACCCCCGTTCTCTCATCCTTCACCTCTCCATACACAACGAAGTTTTTCAATATCTTCTTATATCTTCCATTCAGCACTTTATCCATTCGTTTCGTCCTCCTTATTGAACTCGAATTGTTACTCACCAACGAATTGTGCAATGTCTTCATTGTTCTCATTCATCTGCTATTCATTCGCTCTGTATTTGATTGTCCCCTTACCACAGTATCCCTACTTTCGCTCCTTGAACATTCAACGTCTTTAAGACCATCGCATTCATAGTCTCCCCTTCGACTTATTCATTCTCTTGACTATTCTTTTTCTCACCATAGTAAAACTGAATTCTGATAATCCATTCCAAGATTCATTTCTTTCTTTCGTCTCTCAACAACGTGGACATTATCTTCCTTTCTTCATTCAAAATTGTACTTCTTGTTTACGTATGATCATTTCTCCTTTCATTTTCTACTCTTCCCCAAAATGAACCATCATCCTCTCAAGTACAATGCTACTATCCGTGTCAATGAATATATCTTCTTTCTTTCCTTTCATTTCGAGTCTCTTTCCGATATACTCCACTGTCTCCTCATTCACTCTTGTTTCCTTTTCAGTCTTCTTCACCGTGTTCACTTTCCATCCCATTACATCTATTCATTCCACTTTGTCTCCTTGTCTGTTGAGTGTTTTGGTTGTTGTCTCTGACCTCCTGTGTATCCATTCTCTTCCTCATTCCTCTTTCATTTGTTTCCTACTCGTTCGTTGTTGTACTGAAGATGAAAACAACTCGGTTAATAAATCCATATAGCATACGTCTCACCCCCTTCCTCTCTTGATATCCCCCTTCTGTAGCGTTCGTCTACTGACAGAATCCTATTGTGCTGTTGAGGATTGAAATACCTCTTCTTCTCATCTTCACTCCCGCTTCTCCTTCCCGCGCAATTCCTTCTTCCTTCACGCGTCATGGGTCCAGGTCAATATGTACGATTCGTATCTGAGTTGGTCAATATGTACGAATTGGTATCTTTCGAAAGGTCACATGTACGAAAGCTAAGGTCAACATGTACGAAAATTTTGGTCAATATGTACGAAAAGTTTTGGTCAATATGTACGAATGTTTTGGTCAATATGTACGAACCGCCACGGGGTTTCATCTCCCGACCTTTGAGGAATCGCCTTTTGTATCTCATACCAGTGTGTTGCACCTCATAGTCCGCTTCAATGCATATATTTACTATGTAACTAGGCAATAACATCCAGCAGTGATTGACAATTGAAACTAACACGTCTTATTATGACAGAATCTAGACTGGGATGCACGGACCACTCTATCAGAGAAGGAAATTAGTGAGTCTCCGTCCGACTTCTGTAATAATGTTTCTCCACTAATCGTCACACGAAAGGCATCCGGGATACTGTCAAATGATGCAATCTCCTTTTCTCTGTAAAGAATTCTGTTCGATGAACTAAGATCAGAAGTTTACTTGTTGAGAACCCTACTGATCGTTCTTTTCCTGTGGTCGAACCCTCCCCCATGCACAACCGCCGACACTTCTGTTGCCAAAGCACGGTCAACACGGTCATCACCGTCAGTCATCGCAGCGTTCACCATTCCAATGTACACTACACTTGGTGTGGATACAGCAGGCGCAGTTGCAAAGCTGGGTTCTGAAGTTAACACTAGTATTTGGTCCTCCAACACTTATGTAACATGACTAGCAACTTACTTGGAATGGATCGCAGTAGATCGGTCTTCTTACGGAATCCTACAATCTTGGAGTAGTCACACTCGTCGTCATTGGCGAAATTGCATGAATGCCTTACAGTAGGATCTTCTAGGAAAACAGCTGAACAGCGATCGATGTCGATCTCCATGGACGGTCCTCCAGAAACAAAAGCAGCCTGAAACATGAGTCCAGATCAATAGGCACAATTCGTAGTCGAAACAAAAACGACAAATAAAATATACCTTTGGCTTAGCTGTGTGCTTGGGGTCTGACTTGATACATCGAAGACACTCGTAGACAATGGACATTTTGTTTTCTCGCTTAAGACGGAATGACAAATACTTGTCGTTCACTCGGTATCCTAGGACGTAATGCTTTCCCTTCTCACAATCAGACTTCCATATTGCTGCAGGCCACGATGTCATGTCTGTAGCCGGAAAGATTAGACTAATAAACACTAATAATAAACAACAAAATAGGCAATGAAACACACAACAAAATAGTAAATAAGCAAAAAAAGAGGTGAGGTAGGACGAATAAAGAGATGAATGAATAACCTGGGCCTCAAAAACAACGAAATAGACTGGCAATGTTCCCTCTGGTGTTGCCATGAATCGGCATCAGGAACCGTGGTGCTCCGTACATATTGACCAAAACTTTTCGTACATATTGACCAAAACATTCGTACATATTGACCAAAACTTTTCGTACATATTGACCAAAACTTTCGTACATGTTGTCCTTAGCTTCCGTACATAGTGACCTTTCGAAAGATACCAATTCGTACATATTGACCAACTCAGATACGAATCGTACATATTGACCTGGACCCACGCGTCATTATCTCTTGTTGAGTAATGAGTAACTTAGAATCGCATTGCAGACTGCAGGCGTGGGGCGGGGGGG
>JACMIF010000621.1:23410-34794 GCA_014805445.1 Diplogasteroides magnus | reverse complement strand
GGGTACCTACAAATATTTTGCATAGAAGCTACCTTCAATTTTAAGGAAGATATGATTAGAAAAAGGTGAGTGCACAAAGACTTATGGAACACCCTAATAGATTCTGATCGAAGTCTCGTCGGGTGCTATCAAGATTCCCTCGGTGTCCAAGAAGATCAAGTAAGTCCCGACCGCAGCGCATGAGCCCATGCGTTGCGGTCGTACGTTCAGACATCAAAATTTGGTTGTAGGAACATTCGGTTCGACCCTTGGGCCAGTATGGACGTGCTGGCGACGCGCGACGACATCCTCTTCACGTACGTTTTGAATTTGGCGCGCTTTATAAAATCAAACTGTGATTTTGGCGCTAAATAATTCAACTTCAGAAATAATGCAATCTTCGGCAACACGCTTCGAGGCCTCATTTCGTTTGGTAGTGCATTTAAGGGCAAAGTAAGTAGATAGATAGCAATTGCTCGGGTAGCAACGTGCAAAATATTGTAAATGTAGTAGCGAAAATCAATGACAATCTAGTCTGCCGCAACATGCATTTTGTTCGTTCACCCAATAATTATAGAAAAACTCGCTATTGGGTAGAATCCCTTGATATTAGTATTACCCAACAATATTTTGTCTCACTGCTACACTACTGCTCTGGCTATTTGAACACGCCTTATCGATTCTACCGTACACCCGACTCTCGCTGCAGGAGCCGAGCCGGAGCCTCAGGACAAGAAGGGGGAGCCTCAGGACAAGAAGGTGGAACCTCCTCAGGACAAGAAGGTAGGTACAGCGAACCGCGACGCGTGGTCTTGAGCGTCGCGGTCGATTTCAAAAGAATTATTTTCAGTACACCGTTGAAGTGTTGGGCCATCCGGAAACGTTCACCGGTAAGCGCCAAAAGTATCAACCTCTAAATAGGGCTCATAAATTAATAATAAGATACATTTCTCATTCATCTGATAGACTTGGTGGGAATGACTATCGCTCGTAGAGACGACTGCTCCGCCGAGGAGATTAGACGAGTGATAAATGCACTTTGCTACCTATTTGAGTACATGGAAAGCACACATCTCAAGACTACTGTGTGTTTTTTTCAGAGTACAAGCGAATGATGCTCAAAGCGGACTTGTTCACTAAGAAGTCGTACGTGCGTACTAATCTGGGAGTCGTTGGCTCTCTCAACAAGAATGATCCTTGAACTATTGATCTGTTATTGATCTATTGATCTCTTGGTCGCGTCCTCCTCTCTAAGATTTTCCCTGGGTGAAAGATAATAGGACAATTATTTTGCGTAACAATAATGAAATAGACAACAGAGTCTCCAATCGAAGGCTTTATCGTCTTTCACCCGATTCCCCACACGATGTGGCCTGTTACTTGAGCACTGTAATTACAAAAAATACTGTATTTGGGACAAATGTAAACGCTATTATGACTCTAGTAACAGGCCACGCAAAGGATTCATAAACATAAACTGTGACCTCATAAAGGATATCGCTCGCTTTATCCATCCAAAATAAACTATTATTATATGAACGTTGTCGTGACAAATGCAAGCACCGGTCTCGAATCCCCTGCTTGGAACTGCCACAGCAGATTCCTCTCCTCAGCTCATGCCCTTGATAGGAGTAGATATTTACTTTTATCTTTACGTTCACCGTCGGAGAAGCTATTTTTGACCAAGACTGGAAAGACCGAAACAGCCGTAAACGCAACGCGAGTGATGGAAGGAATATGAGAAGGACCAGTGTTTCCTATCAGGAAGGTTGGATTATTCACGGCAGAAGACGAAGAAGATGAACAGGCAGCACTTGCACCTGAGGCACCTGATATCTCGGTCAATTCCTCATAGAGATAGCGTAACCTCCAATCGATTCAGATAAGACTAATCCCCGAGAAACCCAGCAACATCTGTGGCAACCTCGACAACATGATGGGAGACAACGCAAAGATGTTCGTTGCGGGACCCTGAGATACTGTAGCAAAACGATCGATATTGCAGGATCGCTGAGCTTGGATTGGACTCCGAAGTGCATGATGTAATCCTCTGGTTTTATCACAGGGGTGCGAATCAGTGCGGACATTCCGGTTTGGACCACCGTGCGCCCCATCGAACGACTACCATAATCCCGCGCCAAAAAAGCGCGGTTCGTTCAAATTAATTGTTGGAATTTTTCAACTTTTCGCGTTTTCATGTATTTTGGCCGTGGTATTGTAGTTTTATGTTCTTTTCTTTGTTGTTTTCGTGTAAGTATGCATGAATCTTATTAGTAATAGCGTAATACAGCTAATAGCAGAAATTCGCGAACTTTGCTAGCAGTTTACACAAACAACTGCTATTGGTTGTCGATTAGCACTTGCTTTTTTGCTGTTAGTGTCTTGAATTCTTATTACTACATGTTGTAGTCATAGTCAGGCATGGATCTTAGTCGTGAACGGCAAAACCCCGTTCGAAAATAATTCAGGAAAAATTTCCAACGGCTGAACAAGAAGAGTTCAGCGTCGGACCGCTTTCCATTCTCAATCAAACCGTCAAGAACAACGTGGTTTGATGTTTTTCAAAAATTTCTGATTTTCTATGACCATCTTTTCATTGTGAGGGTTGTTTTGCATTATTACCTTTGGGAACATTAAAGCCCAAAGTGACCATTGTGTCACTAGTACATAAAGGTTCGGTGTGTGATTCACGTGAATGGAGAAAAGGGAAGGGAAGATTATTGACACGGCGAACCATTAAAATCGGACTACCGTAGGATTAGAAGGAGTATAATAACAGGCCGATTTTTATGTCGAAAGTTTTTGTTTTAGCGCGCGAATTCGTGTTGCTTCATTGCTTTTTTCTGCTTGTGTAAGTGAAATCTTGCCGTTCTCACTTTGATATGTTACTATTTGACTAGTCCATTACTGATTCAAACGAATTCAAGCCATTCATGATGTTTTCATGAAATTCCCGCTGCTCAAAAATAATCACTTGCCTACAAACCAAAATTTCCATTCTTTCATTTTTTTAATTTCGCTTATGTCTAGCAATTCGAGGATTTCGTTTAAGGATATCGTTGTTTTATCCCGACTCCAAAATCATGTTCAGAATGCGTGATAGTCAAGTGATGAATTCCACGAAGAAAAGCGATATTGAGAATAGTCAGAAGAAACCTCTTTCCGACCAGGTTCGTCTAGTCTCGTTCTCTATTACAGTGGTCGGTATTTCCGCCGGAATCCCGCAATTCCCGCAACCGAATAACTTTCGATGGAGAAAAGATACAAACTTCTAGTTTCGTCAGGTCGAATCGAAATTCTGTATCGAATATCCTATAAATCACAAAGGCAACCTTGAATTTTAGGTTTTTAATGAATTTGTAAAACCTAAACATCCGTCTATTTTCTAGTTTTCTTTTGCGTGGTTGATCTGCCAGCGGAGATATACCTTGATAACTCACCGCCAGTAGGCCATCAGGGCATGTCACCACTGGCAGGAACAACCAAGCACCGGGAAACTTTGGCTGTGGACGGGATTTAAATTTTAAAAATTCGCCAAAAATCTAAAATTCATATTATATCATTTATAGGTAATTCTATGCAAAATATCATGCTGATTCGTCCTGTTAAAATATAAGAAATTTGTCTCGTCTCTAGCGAAAGTTATTCAGTTTCGGGAATTGCGGGACTCCGGTGCAGAATCCCGTGGATTCCCGCTCTAACAACGGGTATATCGACCGCTGTATTATGATCTTCAATTCAGAATGATGCTCCTGCTCCTTCATTTCCTGAGGGAGAACCGTGTTGCGTCTGCACGTGAGTGCTTCATTCCTACTTTAATTTATTCATTTCCCTTTAGGACCCTTCTGGAAACTGGTCAAAGCTTCTTCCAGTGCCATTCTTGTAGTTTTTGGTTTCACTTGGGATGCACTCAGGTTTGAGCAGTCCCTCTTACCCCAAGCATTGACATTCCTTTGAGGTGTCTGACAGTGAAGCCCCTTACATCCAACTCTTCAACTGCATTTTGTGTTGTGGATTCGACAAGTCACTGGAGATTGTGTACAAGGAGGGATACAACATGAAGCAGAGTGACACTGAAGAGGAGGAAAGTGGAGAAGAGGAGACAGGTGGGATATCGATTGATAGAGAAGCTAATATGAATATTACGTGGATAAAAGAGTGCTCATTAGGTCTTGATTAGATTGGAAAATTCAGGAACGGTTAATGAAAGCAATGGTAGATCACATCAAGAAGCTGCTTTACGGTTATTCCGGCGAGAGGTGGGGTGTTGTATAGACTATACAATATAGTGAAACATGCCCCCCCCCCCCTCCAGCAATGCTGAGGGATGGATAATATAACGGTGTGAGGGTTATTTGTAGGAGAGGCGAGTGTGACCTAATATATGCTCATAGAGGCATATTCAATGAAGATCGGAGTCTTTCAGAAACACAGACGTATTATGAGATGAGCAAGTGTGGAAAATGCGATAATTGCGAGAAAAAGAGAGCATGCGAAGATGAAGTTATTGTTGAGAAAGGTACTACAACATGTTCATGCGCAGCATGTCAATGGAATCTTTAGTTGGAGTAGTGAAGAGGAAGAAGAAAACGAACAAGCCAACTTTCAATCCATATGACTCGGATGATGAAGGTTCGGCATGGAATAACATAAAAGACTATTGTAAATTTAAATTTTCGATTTATGGAACAGTGCCATATTGTCCTACCATTTGACCCCGTTCCATAAATCGGTATTTTTAAAATTACAATCGCCTTATTTTGATTCTCCTTTAGTGTGTATGAATCCTCGTGTGAAAGTTGAAGAGGAATTGTCAGTACGCGAGGCACTTAGCCAGTCTGGACTCTTGATGACAAATAAGACCCAGGAGGGAGGAGGTTTGTCGTGAATGATCTAATGATACTTATTGTTAGATACTATACAACTATACTTATCATGTTGCTCTTCATATATTCTCTTGCAATGGTGGAATAACTAAATAAGTAAAAATAAAATGATAAAAAAATATTTAGATAATAAAAAATTTGGATAATAAAGAAATAAAATAAAAATATAAAAACATGTTTTAGAAATGAATGCAGTTGAGAATCACGGTCCTTGTGACGATCCGAAGTGTCCCCTTCTCATTGCTCACGCGAAGAATCGTTGTGAAGACTATCCATACATCGTCTCTCTTGTAAGTTCCATCATTTACCTTATTATGATCATAGTTAGGGACCACAAACGCGTGATTTTTTGTTCCCGTCGACATTGTGGCTCAAACACAGCATATTTCAGTCATAGTTCATGCGGGGAGGGTCTATACCGGGTTGGGTACACACAATTTTCAAGGTGAAAGCGGTCTTGGGTACATAAAATTGCTGCTACGGTAACCGAAAGCCGGGTTAGGAATAGCCAATTTTTCGAGTCAATGCCGGGCTAGGAACGCGTTTTTGACCCACCTTTTGAACTATGATTATGATTTATCATTCAAAGTTGTTGGAAAATGACAACATGTTTTAGATGCAGCAACATTCTCAACTTTCGGGTTCTGAGAACAAGGGTGACAGAAGAGAATTGGGCACGGAGGAAAAGGTTTCAGCTCTTATCTCGGACCAAGAAAGACATTTTTACTTTTAGGCTGAGAAATTGTACAAAGAAGGACTCGATAGACTGTCTGAGGAGATGGACAAGATCTCCAAATTCATCAATCTATTCAAATTCATGGAGAGCACGGAGGTTTCCCTTCTTTCCCTCTTCTAATTCTGCCTTGCTCTTTACTATTAGGGTTTCTAAATCGGTGATAAAGTGCATTTCTCACTCGTCTATTTTCCGCGAAGCGGTTGTCTCTACGTTCGATAGACAACAGTTCCGAGTGTATTAGACGAATAAAAAATGTACACTTTATACCGATTTATAAACCCTATTACTCCTTCAGACTTGTGGATCCCCTCTGTGGGGAATGTATCCGGGCTACGAATTTCTCTTCTCCAAGAGAGTCAATCTGTACAAGCACGGAGAATGTTTGGCAGTAGGAGTGGAGTGCAAGGGACACATTGGATGGCAGAAGGTGAGAGGAATTACACAATAGACATATATGTCTATTAGGGAAAGCAGAATGAACACGAGAGTGCATTCCTTCTCCCTCTGCTCTCCACGGTCCAGATATGACCGCAAGATGGAGAGCACAGATAAACGGATTGCACTCTTACGTTCATTCTGCCTTCCATAATAGATATATTTGGTCTCAACCCATTTGCGACGAGACACTTACGCACAATGCATAACTATCAGTTTCCACTTTCATGAGTCGCAACAAGCAGGAAAGTTGTTTGTCTCTTCGAAATAAGCAAATATACTTTTGATAGACAATCACGAAAATGTTGATTATTGCTTTGTGTGCGCAAATGGGTTGATCCCATCGATTTATACGATCATCAGAAAAATAAACATGAGAAAGACAAATGACAAATTACATTATTATGGAAGATAATGATAGCAAACGGTGTGTGTATCACAGAGAAGAAAGAACAGTCATTAGGACCTGACTAGATTGAAAATATTGAAGGACAAGAACTATTACTGTGACAATTAGAAGATAGTTGATACTTGATTAGGATGTTAATTTCAGAAAACGCTGAAGTTCCTCGAAGGATGTTATGATATGATGGATCGTGCTCACTCTTCACTTCAACTGCATGGACCAATCATTATTCCCAACAAAGACAAGGTTAGATTCATAGGGACGACAAATGTGTTTAGTCATACATGTGCTAAGGTGTTCAAACATTTCCGGGTGCCCCTAGGAACTAAAGATTGAAATTCAGGGTCTTCTTCCGTTTTTTGTGGTTTCCCATCTTATCGTTGCCATTTATTTTCGGATATTCTGTTTCCAATTTTGAGAAAGTCCGGGTGCCCCAATTTCGAATTGTTTCGATATCTAATTGTAACGTTTAGCCCAAGCATATGTGAAGTAGACGATGTTGATGAGTACTGTAGTCAATCAATCGATGGAGTTGTTCAGGTTGACTCTGATGAGGCGAAAATGGTCGGTGAAGGCGGATAAGGAAGAGAATGAAAGAAGAAGAGGTGATTAATCCAACCTTGCCCTCTGCCCTGTACATACTAACAGGACAGAGGTTGTTTTGTTTTACTTTTCCATTTTCTGACATTGCCATCCATTGAATAGTTAAACTTACCATAGAAACAAGCTGTAAATACTCATAGTACATAATATCCCAGCTTTATCTGATTACTTTCCGTTACTCAGGTTACTTTCCACGTTTTATTAGGACCAACTCGTTTATTATTTGTCATTTAGTGTTTTGATAACACAAACACACGATTAGTGTTCATGTTCATTCGAGAAGTTTCACACATTGCACTGTAAATTGTTAACTGAAGTAAATGTACCACGATAAAGCTATGCGTTGTCCAGTTTGTTGAAGGTTTGTGCATTTCAATGTTTGATGTCTTGTGTGAGCCGATTGTGAGAATTGACCATCAAGGGGAACCAGAAACAAAAGAATGGAAGAAAATATCAAAGATCACGATTCTCTTCAGTTCCTAACGGGTAGAAGATCCGCGCCGTGGACATTAGCGCCATAATTGTCAAATGGGCACTCGCGCACTGATAATGACGGCAATGATGGCGCATCGGTCCATTTCGCCATCATGGCTCAAATGTCCAAGGCGCTCCTATCTTTCACTCTTCCTAACGCACCGTCTTGATCAAGAGATGGAGAAAAACAAGAGCAGTGACAACTAATCTACGTAAGAAGTCGTAGCTCTTTCATGCCTCCTCCATTTTTATTTTCTTCCTCTATTTTGCGCCATTTTCCAGAAACCAGAAGCTCTCAAATTTGGTCAAGTTTTTGTCTATTTTGCATTGATATCGAAAGAAGAAATTGCAAGAAGACATGATGGTGACTGATAACTACATAAAAGTTGATCTAGTTCACACAGGAAAAACTGTCATTAATCTATAGATTGAGTACTCACAGATTTAATCTGTCGTCTAGCCACAGATTATACTGTGGCTGGGTGGCAGAATGAATCTGCGGGTACTCTAATTACAGATAGGGCGTTCACAATTTGTGACTGGGTGACAGATTTATCTTCTCTCTGTGCTATGTGTCAACTGTTCCTTCGTCTGTGATGAATAAAACAGTTGATTCAAGAAGTTTTCGAATTATCTTCCATCAATGTTGTGAGACACCAACGAATCTCTTGGAATGAGAAAGCGCAACGTTCTCAGGTGGAGGATGTAATGAGGATAAGATAACGGTTTGACAAATATAAGGCAGATAGAAAAGCTTCATTTGGTGGCTCATTTCATCTCTATTTTTGAAGGAATAAGCAATGGCTGTAGACACCAGAATGCATTCCAAAGAGTGAGAGGAGACGTAGATTACGGTATATATCTCAGAATGGTTGCTTTGCTATACTGGAACTAGTGAATGGTACGACACGGACGGCAAGTTAGTTCCCGACGAGCCGATTTACTGCATCAGTCCTCGATTCTTCCTTGAAGGTAGACATCATTTATAATCACTTCTGCTCACCAAGTTCTTACAGAGACGCCTGGTACCGTGCTTGCTGCCCCATCCGATAATTAGGAATGACATTTTTATCTTCAAGACTGAGTACATCAAGCGACTGTTGCTAAAGACTTCGACAACTGTTAATTTATGGCTGATCTTTTATGTCTCATGTTGCTTGGCTGCTGATAATAAATTATTAAATCACTTATTTCAAATGAGAATCCTCCACGGGTATGATGGGAAACAAACTCTAATCATCACCCATCATCGAATAATGGAAGTGAAAAAAATCAGATTGATTCAATCCATTTCCGTTCCAGTCATGAAACCATTCGATTTGAAGAATATCTGAGAAGTGGCAACCAAATTCATCTAATAACGGCTAATGGCAAACCCTGAATCCTGTAATGGTTGCTCTCGAAGGAAAGGCTTCTCTTATCACAAGCGCCGTCTGAATTTCGCTTATTTTTTATTTTAGGCTTTTAGGCACTTCATCGATAGTAGCATTCATCATTAACTGTACGACCATGAGTATAACTGGAGGCTTACGCGGCATTTTCCTAAACTATTAATTTTTTAAAATAATAAGGATTATATATTTATAAACATTATTTCAAGAGTACGAACTCCACGCAGCGGCACTCGCGAAGTGTACATTAACTTAATAACTCAATTTTGACATAAATATAAAAAATAATCTAACACTGTCCGTCATCCTCATTGTGAGATCACGTACTCTTGTTGATCGTAATCCACGATCTGCAACAAAACGTTTAAGCCCGATGCGGGGCTCGAACCCGCGACAGCCAGATTAAGAGTCTGGTGCTCTACCGACAGAGCTAACCGGGCCGATGTCTTACTTTCTTCCTTATCTGTCCACCTAGTAGTCGTTTCCAAATGAACAATGGGATTGGAAATGACAAGGATGTCTCTAGCGGACATTTGGCTTTCAGAGAGAAGGAGCAGTGGTAGCAAGTCTAAAATCTCAAATAAATGCTCAATTATAAAACAATGTGATCAAGATTATACATTAAGATGCTGATACCTTACGGATAATAACGAAGTAAGTATTGATTCGAATATTTACTTCGTTATTATCAAAAATAATAAAAAGAAATCCATTTCTTCTCCTTGGAGGTGCGAAACAGAACGATTGTGAAGTAATATTTATAATTCCTTTGTGGATTATTCCAATAAATGAACTCACTAAGCATTGCAATAGTCAGCACAGTATCGACATCTTTGAGTATTTTTATCATCCTTTCCTTCGCTTCCATTTCCCTTCCTTCCTTATCCATTTTATCCCCGTCTTCTGGTTCACTCAGTGTATTCATTGGGGGATATCCTTGCACGCGACTGTTCTGATATCGATTGATTCTCCTGAATTCATCTCAATTCTCAACCGATTCTTCCTGAATCATCGCCAGATTCTGTCCTGTCTTCAGAAGGGAAACCACTTCCAGGACGGTGTTCGTAGGTCTTCCAGTCCTGAAAACGTTCTTATTTCATTCTCCATTCATAAGCAGTTTTTTCTATTCGATTCTACATCCAACATACGTCAAAGCAGCGAATTATCGACTAAAAGTCAATTCCTAATCTCTAATAAATTAGATAGTGATCAAAAACTGCTTCAGAAAAAGGCAGAACCTCTCAAATTCTTCCACTGCTCCAGCTAGATCACTTATCAAAACCCTCTCTCCAGCCTGAACATCGAATGGAAACATTCTCCGTTGAAATGGACAAACCGGATTTAGTGATCCGTACAAATCCGTCTTCCTGAGTTTCACGAACATTTCGTCGAGAACAGTCTTCAAAACGATTAAATAAAACCATTATGCTGGAATATCGCAAAATGTACCACGACGGGTCTGCCTTGGAGGATCTGATCCAGCGTTTCTTTCACGTTCTGAAACATTCAGCTAGGAAAAATAAAATATTTCAAAGAGCAAATTATCGTCATCAGAAGCAAAATAACTATAAAATAACAAAAAAACTGATGTTGTGTAAATATCGGCACCTTTGGCGATATATCATATCTCTCATCCTTCGTCTTTCCTTCCATCGAGGCGAAATAGTCTTGCAATGAGCCGTTCACGATTTCATTCAGTTTTTCAACTCTATAAATATTTAAAATCTTAATTTACCCTATTCAGTAATAAAACCCAACGTTTTTCTGTCGTATTCCTGTTGGATAATCGTCGCCAGTTCATGTTGATTGTTCACATTGAAATTGATTGGTTGAGAGGTTGAGCCATTCTCTCCTTTGACAATGTTGGGCAATATCAATGGTTTGCCAACGCCAGTCGGCCCATTTGGAAGAACGACTGTGAAGTTTTGTCCGCGAATTATCTGAATCACTCTAATTATTATAGAAATGCCTACATACATCTACGTATTAATTTGACAAAAACAAACAATTTAACCGACTTTCCAGATAATTACCGACCACCACCTGGAACAAAAAAATCAAAATCGTTTTGAAGTCTCCATATTTATGGAGGTTACTCAAGTACATTTATGTACTACAACCGAAATTGGTTGGTTGTCGCTTATCGCATGGCTGAAAAGTTGAACGATGAAAAATTCTAAAATAATGGTAAATCTTCAGAAAATCATAACTTTTGTTATACTGGAAATTGTGCGCCCTGCTTTTTCAAAAAATTACATACTACGGGCCTTTTCATAATAAAATATGATGGCGCTATAGTCATCAAAATCGACGAAATTAGGAAGTATTTGTTCAAAAATCGGTTTTCTCGTTTTGTAGAAAGATGATTGTCCCTTAAAAAATATCACTATGCACAGCTGCTTTATTTCGTATTCTTAGAGGCCAACACAAGAGCTACAGAACCCACTATGGTTTGACGCAAAACTTGCTGCGCA
>JACMIF010000621.1:8741-23310 GCA_014805445.1 Diplogasteroides magnus | reverse complement strand
TAAAATGGTAAGAATAAAATTTGCTGCAGAATGAGCGCTTTCCCAGCCCTCTACGATGAGTTTGAAGCGAGTTATGATCGATCGAAAATTATGACGAAATTCATTTATAAATGGATTGCGAAATTTTTTCAGACCGAATCAGTACACGACGTTATTGGGGTGCCCATACCTACTTTCAGGAAAAAAATCAGAATTTAATTCCAAAGTTTTCCACCCGGTTCCGAGAAGGTCGATTTTAGCTTCAGCTGAAAAATAACGTATCTTAATCAATTGGAGTGATTCTCCCCTCAATACCCACCTGAGGCAACGAAGAGTTCAATAACGACGATTGTTTAAAATTCTCATTCAATAACGTTTGTTGCAGGAGTTTGAGGTTGATGGGCACTTGTTGTTGCTGTAGATTTTGATCAAGCCATCTCGATTGGTAATATTCCGGCAGTTGTGTGAAATACGGCTGACAACAATTTGCGACGTTTAGCAGAATCACTAAACGGCGGAACTAATAATACGTTTTCATGAATATCGACTTACAATGAACAGTAACACAGAGGTTGAGGGAAGTCCGCATCGCATGACGATTGTGCAATAACTGTGTGGATGGGGTGTCACAAACACTGTTTCAATCACCATTCTGTCTCACAACCTCATTATCAAGGGTCAAATCACCCACATTCACTGAATGACGTGAACCGAACCAAAGAATAATAGTGTTCCCTTTAGATACATTTGTTTGGTCTCTATCACCATAGATAGCCGAACAAGGCTGTCCAGAAATGACAACGATGCACTTTGTATTCCAAATATGATATCTAATTTTCTCCTTTTTCTCTTCTCCTCTCTCCTTCACATACCCTCTCCTCCCTCAATCTCTCTGCTTGTCTCCGTTTCCCTTGTCTCTCATGAGAATCAGCTGTCTGCAACAATGTGTTGTTTGCACAACATAGTAGGGTCCACCTTGTTGGGAGTAGTCCACACTTGCACTTTACATTACTTCGCGGTAGTTTTACTGATGAATTTCCCGAAATTGAATGCAGAATTTTTAGTCCGGCAACGCGTTGTAAACAGTACATACTATCCGTCAAATTCCAGCAACGGCGAGCTTGGCAACGTCAATAAATATCGCACAAACAGCTGGTTTCATCAGTTACCTGATAAGAATTCAATTTGTCTGTCACATGTGTTTAGATTCCGAAACCTTTTTCTCTTCCTGTTTTGCCATCTTTTCTGCTACGATCAGTCATCACTATGTCCATTTGGAATAACACAAGAGAATGGTTGGTCATCTCTTTCACAAGTCATCACCCTCGTTTCCATCCGCCATATAATGTCTGATGAATCCCCAATCACTCTTATTCTCTTCCCTATCACCCCTCTCCTCACTCTGATTCCTCCTTCTCTTCTTCCTTCCACAGTCCCCTCATGGCTTCTCAATCGATCGTTCCCCCACGCGTTTGTTTGTTCTTCTGAGTCAGCCCCTCCGGGATAGATACCACCCCGTGTGTTCAGTATTACGTTTGATTGCTTACTTATTAGGGCATTGCTCGTTGAACATAGACCATTGTTGTTATGCAATATCATGTTTAGGATTGCCTTTGATTCACTCCGCGTGTTCATTAATACGTTTGCCTATTTACTAGAGCAAGGCAAGCAAGCAGAAGAGCATTTATATTCTTCGATTCTTTCCAGGTCAATTACATGGCAATGTGAAGCTATCAATACGACAGTTGCAATGGCCGATCCCCTTGGGTGTCTGCGTGTGGCGGCTATTATCATTGGCTTTTGGAATATTGTAAGTTCGTTCGACTCGATAACCCTTGTATTGTCTATAAAGCAGCTACTATCTATTCACTTAGGCGGCACCGCAATATTTGTCAAATTTCATATTAAATAACAAAAGTTTTGCCTTTTATGGTTGTTCACATTTAAAAAAAGCGCAAATAGGGCAATATTTGGCGGTAAAACTTCCAACAATGACAGAGAATTACTGTTAGGTGGCTGTATTGGCAGATGGTTGATAATCTTGTGTGGAAGGTAGGTAGCAGTTTCCTTTGGAATTCGAGCATACTAGAAGATCTTTTTTTTAATTTTCAGCTTTACTGTCTCATTCAAATGGGTGTTCTTGGATGGCAAGTCAAAGTTGTAAAGGATCTACAGGCGTATTGGGAGAACAGAGATGTAGCCGATAATGTATAGTGAGTACTATTCCCCACCCCCTCCCCCGTTTAAATATGTTTCACAAAGGACGATAGTTGAAATATGTTTCACAGGACAAATAAATTGGCTGGTGAACTTCATTTTTGATAATACGAAGCCAACTGTACAGAAATAATAGCTCATAAATGCAGAAAGAACTGTGTTCTATCGGCCACTTCTCATGTCTATCTTCTTGATATCGGTTATTTCAGTACATACCAGAACTTCAAGGCCCGTTTCCCCGGAGTGTATGAGTTGTACACAGAAACACCCGAGAAGAGAAGAATTAATGGTTAGGGTATTGTTATTTCCTGCATGTGGGAGGTACTGAGGTATGCTATCAATCCACCTATTTCTTCTGACGAAACTGAGAACAGTTGAGCCGGAACTAGGTGTTCTAAATCGGTACAGTTGTCGTTATTCTTCTCCCCAGCTATCAGTGGGTGAGATCACTGCGCTCCGGCGAAAACCGACAACAAATTTACCGATTTAGAACCCTAATCAGAACTTTAGTAAATATTTAGTCCGCTCTTGACGCTTCCGACTTTCTCTGTTTAGCAATGTACGCCATCGTGTTGATCTGCATTGTTCTGGCCATAATCCACTTACCATTCACTATTCTAATGCTATATGGAGCCATCAAGGTTGGTCGGAAACCTCAAGCCATTTTTTCGAGATTCAATAGACGAATGAATTTTCAAATGGTTTTGTTGTGAATAATTCCTCTCATAACCACAGTGACACGCTCAATTTATTATTGGAAGCAGCTTGTTTCATGGAAATTGTTCTTCAAAGCTGCAAATGATCTTTATTGGGATTCTGAAACATAAGTGAATCAATTATTTTTGCAGCGTCGTAAGAACTTCATCTGGCCATGGTTCTTCTCAGCCGTCGCTCTCATCATTATGTCTACTGCATATGCAGTTCTGTGGTGGTCAGGGGTGAGGAGTGTTCATTCAGACGACGTTTACCAATCCACACCACAATTCAACTTTAACTGATTCAAATCGTTAGATATTTAGCAAAATACACAAAAAATGATCGACCTTCACCACATCACCTTTGTGTTCCCTTCAAACAACAATTCAGGATGTATTCACCGAACAACTTGTGATGTCAGTGGCTGAATTTGTTATGTCCATTGCTATCAGTGTGAGTATAATACTTTTAAGTGAAAATTGGCATCATTTCTTGCAACCACTAATATCTCGCTGCATTTCTGACTAACATGGCCTACGTGAAACATATCCGAAACGCCTTCAAATAAATAATTTTCTTTCTTAGATTTGGGGGTATCTTGATCATTTTGAATGTTCTTTTCAGGGTCCAGGATTCTGTGCAGTAGTCTTCTACTACATTCGACTCACTGGATCACTTACTTCAACAAGACCAGCCAGTAGGAGAGGAAGAAAGGTTCGATTTTCTATTCTTTGTCGGACAAGGAAAACGTAAAAGAAAATATCCTGCTTCTCCATAACTAATCTTCTGGAGGCAATTGCCAGAACCTCCTTAAATTCATTACAGTGAGAGAAATTACATACGACTTCAATTGCATAAGTTGTTTCGTCGAGTGATTGTCTTTCTCAAAACGCCAGTATATTTCTCCTCCTCATGAAACATATCCACACCGGGCATTCCCTTCAAATGCTTTCTAATCAAAGGCAAACATTTATCAAACGGAAATAGCGTGCAAGCAGGAATCATGAATGTTTCGGGTTCTGCGTCCGGATCCGCTTTTCCGGTTTTAGTTTTCTAATCTCCGGTCGCAGTCTCAGAGCAACTGGTCGTTGGTGAAGTACTGTTGCCGCTGGCACAGTGGCTCCAGTTCCACCTCGGGCATGCGGTCGGGCACCTGGAGAGAGTTCAAAGATCAAACTACAAAGATCAAAGTACAAACTGACATCTCTCACGGTCTCGTCCTCGTCGTCGATGTCACTCTCCAGTACAGTCTTCATGTCTGAAAAGGCAGAATTTCGTCCATTTGAGAAACCCTTGAGATTAGATAATGAACAGCTATATTTTCCAATGACAAGACCCCTCATACTCTTGACAGCATCAAACTATGCAGTAAGTGGCGAAAGGTTCATCTATCCGCCTACTCCCACTAACAGGTATGGAGTAGATGTTGGAACGGAATCGACATTGACAAGAAAACGATAGATTTTGGCCGTGCCCAGTTGGTTCCCTCAAGAGTCCATTCTCCCACTAACTGGATGTTGCAACAGCCGATACATCAGTTCTTGTCTTGATTCCTCCACTGGGCGCTGCTCCTTCATTCACTTCCTCATCCACAACGGGCGTTGGGTCCACTGAAAGGGGGAGAGATTTACTCATTCAACAGAGTACGAATTTCGTGCACTAGGGCACAGGCCATAAAGCGGCTAATTTCCAAAATATGGCTTCCTTTTCAACTTATCATTCATTGCTTCTTAGAATTAGGTTGCCGTGGTCACGATTCCCTTTCTGCACCAATCCTCATACCTTTCACATGAGGATCCTTGTGCGGCGCTCCGGGCGGTTCTGAATAGCGATTTTAGATTATAAAATTTGTAAATAAACGTACTGTGTTTTGATCGCTTCCGCTTGTGGACCTCTTTCTTCTTATTGGGAAAGCACATGGAATGATGTCTGTTGTGAGAGGGAGGGAAGAGGGGGACGACCGAATGGGAGGAGGGATGGAGGGAGAATGAAGGAAATGAGATGGCTCTCATTGAAAGGACAATTCAAATTTGCATCGTTGGTGTTTTTATTCTATTTTCTGGATTGAGCTCAATAACCCTGTCGCTAACACTAAAAACTGATAGAGATAAGACTAAATAAAGAAGGTGAAAGATATTCAAACGCGATCATTCTCTGGTAGTCAGTGCAGTTGTATGACATAACTTGTTTGTAAGATAAAAGTTAAAGGAGCCACAAAGGGAGATTTATTTTCATGCACTTTCGGGATCACTTCTCTCCAATTCCCTTACTCTCTCGTTGTCAGAATAGACCGCTCTGACGACGAGAAAGTGGGGGAATGGAGAGATGTGAACCCGAAAGTGCATGCAAATAAATCTCCCTTTGTGGCTCCTTTAAGACAACCAAAAATCCGAATTATTTATGAAGTTCATTCTGATAAACATTAATTTGTTGCAGAGTCACCGTGCAACAGGCGACATTCCACCGTGGAGGACAGAATGGCCAGAAAGACCACCCAAGGAACTGGAACGGTGAGGATAGATGATAGCAATTGTCTTTGTCTCATCATTCATCCTCCAGCACCAATCTCTCTTCAAATGAACCGCCCTCAATAAATTCGCTTTATAAATAGGAGTAGAGTCTAGTAGACTCTTTTTTGCATTTGATGTTTTTTCTTGTTAAACAGTTACGTTTCGCGAGTATTACAAATGCACCGAATCCATTAGTTGACAAGCGTATTCACCTCCTTACATTAACCTTGTCTACTTTATGCAGCAAACACATTCATCAATCCTACAGTATCCAACCACTTTTAATTGCAGAAAACTTCGGCGCAAGAGTCGCGATCGTCGTGAGAAAGACGAGAGAAAGTGGCAGAGGGAGGCAGAGAGATTGGAAAAGGAGAAGAGGAGAATGGAAAGGGACAGGAGACAAGAGGATGATGATAGAAGAAGGGAATACAGACAATTCCCGAGGTTCGTGCATATTAGGGGTTCTAAATGGTAAATTTGTCGTTATTCTTCTCCGCCACGCGGCTGTCTCATTCCCTCGTAGACAACTGCGCGGCGGATAAGAATGACGGCAAATTTGCCGATTTTGAACCACATATGTTTCATCAGCATTATGTCAGTCATTTCGACTCCGCTTAACTGGTAGTATCTTGCATTTCAATTACTGTGTATGATGAAGAAGGACCCTTGAAAGTAATTAACAATACAAGTAAATTTGATATTTTCAGTGGTAACTTCGACTACTATGTCCCTGGTACAGTAGATGCAGTCTTTCCATGGAATGTTCCCGTTCAAAGACCTCCTCCTCCTTCAGTAATGGAAAGACCGAGGAAGAAAACGGCTGCTGAGGTGTGTTTATGGGTGAATTCAATCAAAATACGACTCTCTTTATTATTCCCGTCATTATCAATCCTCTAAAGCAACCTTTTAGGGGGGGGGGGAATTTAAGAGAAAATAATTGACATATTTTTTGAAAGTTTCACAATTACATACGATGGCTGTTTTCGTATTATGATAACAAATTATCTTTCAGGTGATCGAGAATCTCTACTACGAACACTATCCAGATGACGTTCCTGGACAGAATAGAGAGAGGATACGAAGTGTATTACAAAAATAAATTGCCTATTTCTCCTTCCACATATTTACATTTTCATGAATTTATGCCCCTGAAAGAGCTCTTTCACCCAACAGTTTTTCTGAACCGAGACGTCTGCTCTGTCAATAAGACTATCCCGAGGATTTAGAATACTGCAGTTATCACACAATTCCATGAATCTCAGTCCCTATCATACCACGCAATGCTGGATCGATACTCAGGCCTATTGTTACTCAATGTAAATGTTCCTAAAATAGGTAATTGACAAATGCCTCCCGTTTCCTTATCTCTAATTGATCTTGTTTACTGTTGAAGAAACAACGCATAAAAATGATTGCGAGCTTATTGAAGACGACATTAAAGAAGTCAACCGGGTAGAAGCGAGGGAGCGGAGACGAATGAATATGCGCAGAGTATTGATTTCCCCGAGAGGAACCGAGAGAGGGACAGAAATGAATGAGACGCAGAGTATCGATTTCCCCGAGAGGAATCTCCCCGGACGGCTTCTTTAAGAATGATTAACCTATCAGGAAATGACCATTCTAATGTAGCAAAATAATACTTTCAAGGATCATAAAATCGCAGAAAAATAGAATCTCAAGAAACATTCGTCGGAATTCTCTCATAATTTGCATTGCGAGTTAGAGCCAATGCCAAAAGAGTACTCGACCCTTCACACTCTACAGTGAAACAGTTAGATAGTTGCCACAAAAAATCGTTATTTCACCATTGCTTCTTTATCCAGTACAGCTACGCGCACTCTCTGGTGATTGAGAAGGCGGTTAAAGGGCGAAAAACAACAGCGTCCGGGACATTAGCGCCATAAAGCTCAAATTGATATCCACCCATAAATAGGCGCGTTGTTTTTCGCCGTTCCGTTCAGAGCGAATTGAGACATGAAATTGGCTCGCAACTGTATTCTCTTTCCATAAATTCTCGGTTTGACAGTTGCGAGAGATCATAACTGTTGACGATACAAAATGTGTGAGTATGAACTGATCAGCCTTCATATTTAAACAGCCGGACGGATTTGATCCTCCTCTGTAGTTAGTGCAGAGTGCACAGGACACGCGTTGTTTAGATGCGAATCACTTTCAAATGATTTTTAGAGCCAAGAAAAGAAGATCATCTCAATAAGCAAACACTCTATCGAAAACAGCTTCTTTAAAGAGCAATATCTATCTCTACAACTTATTTGCATAGCTCTTTCTCATTTCTGCAGCAGAAATATAGTCTAAACCGATTTCTAGCGTTAAAAAGTTTTCGTGTTGCATATTTGCAATTGGCGTTTCACCTAAATTCTTCAATTAACAAACCGCATGCGTGTGATTGAATACTACGACTGTAATATTCATGACGAAGGACATTGGACATGGTTCTCACCCCGAATACTCGGATATTACAGTAACCCATAGCATTTTATGAACGATTGATTTTGATGAAAGAGTAAAAACTGCTTGCTAGATATATAAAAGAATATTGAATTCATTTCAAAACGCCCTCACACATTCTTCGCTGGGCAACTGATAAGATTCTGTTGTCCATAAAGGGAACACCATTATCATAACGGTTTGACACTGATAACTTACTGAGTGTGAACTTTGTAGTTATCCGCTCAAATTGAAATCACTCAATAACTGCAAAATCCATTGTCGGATTGGAGGTTTAGCAGACGACTCATTATTTTCAAATTACCCAAGTTTGATGCGAACTCGTACAAATTTCGCAATAAGTTTATGTTGATCGCTAAGACATGATAGGCACCGACGGTCAGAGTTGCTCGTGTTCTATTTGTTGCCGCAAGTGTGTTTTTAATGTCATATTTTTGTGCTTACTAAAAGAATTACAGTAATCGACGATAAGTGCATGTCCAACAATCAGACCGAAATATTCCTGCCGGTGGAGAAATTGGGCTCTGGAGCATTTGCCGAGGTATATTTATGTCTGTAAATTTGTTTCCACCTCATGGAAGCATATTGAAAATAATCTCAGGTATTCCTCGCAACGCTCGATGGAAAATCGGTTTGCGCTAAGAAGGTGAAGGAGAAAAAGCATGTAATCTCGACTGCTTGTTGAATGCGATATTTTTAAAAATTAAGGAAAACACCCTGAAGCAAGAATATGTTCTGCTAAAAATGTTGAGAGGAGATACACGCACTAAGCCACCCCGGGGAATCATTCGCCCGTTTGGATACATACTATACAATGGATCGTATTACATTGCAATGGAAATGGCGAACGGTTCACTAAAGGTGTGGTCTCTGGTAGAAGTTATATATTTATAAAGCTACCCATTTACAGGATCTAGAAGAAAATCCCCAGTTCGCTCATGGACTGTCGTCAGATATCATATACAAGCTAGTGTCTGATATGGGTAGTGTCAAGAAATTTTAGAAATTCACCTATGAACAATGCTTGCAGGCGCTGGTCTTAGTGCCCTTCTCAGATATGGAGTTGTTCATTTGGACATCAAACAGGCCAATATTGTATACTTCGCCTTCAATCAAGGGATTAGGTAACTCTACATCCAGATCAAACATAGACAATTTTTCTTTCAGAAATGTGTACATTTTCAAATATTGTGACTTTGGTGTAAGTCAGTGCGTCAATCTGTCAGAATCAAGGGCCTTTTTCGATGGAAGCGAGGCATTTATGGTATGCATTATGTATAAGATATTTTCACACTCTTTTATATAACACGACCGAATAACAACATCAGGCACCATCGACTCTGGCAAATCACAAATATCATCAGTCTCTAAAGGCTGAAGGAATCATGTTAACTCCAGAGCACTGGCAATATCTTCAATTTATCACAGCTTCAAGGTATTACAATCCGAGACAGCCTATAGGTGGTTGTTAGGGGTTCAAAGTCGGTAAATTTGCAGTCATTCTTCTCCGCCGCGCGTTTGTATCATTCTCTTTGGGAACAAATTTGCGTATTTTGAACCCCAGATAGTTGTTGAATTGCAGAGCGGACCTTTGGTCGATAGCTATGGTATTTGCTACGTTGCTGGCGGGAAAGAATCCCATTCAAGTATCAGCATTTGGAATGCAGGAGAAAAGTGTTGTACTGAACAACCGCGGTTAGTTATACTTCATTTTCCAACAGCTGATTAAGTTACTTCATCAGCACTTCAAAAGGCGAGGTCGAGTTGTGTTGTCAACCCTATTCTAACGAAAGGACAAACAGAGTCATTTCGCGATTCTTGGCAAAGCTAACATCAATGTTTCCAGTTTCACATATCAAGCAACTGCTGCAGTCACTCACAAGCTGCTGAGACAAGAAGAAGCGCAGGTACCTAAATATACCTAAATAAACAAAAAGTAATTACCTATCTATTTATTTACCGGTTGACAATAGGGTTTCAAAATGGGTAGTAAAGTGCATTTCTGATTAGTCTAATTTGCGCGGATCTGTTGTCTCTTCGTTCGATAGATAACCGCTCAGAGTGGGTCAGACGAATTATAAATGAACTTATAAAGAATTTGAAACCCCAGTTGGCAATATTCATACAATAATAATTTTCATAGGAAATCGCTCAATTGATGGAGCGATTCGAAGGCATGGAGCAGATTCAACTATTCAACGTATCCACCGGTCACATTGTTCAATCATTTCCTTCAAGAGAGGCAATGGTGACCTTCCTAACTTCTACCTATTTTACTTATTCTCCCTCAAGGAAGATCCACTGCTCCAGTTGCGAACATCTTCGATCGGAATAGTACCAGGGAACCAATACGTCGCAATGAGCTCGAGGTTGAATCCATGAAATAAAATTATTGCACCTGAGCATTTCAGTGGCATCAGATTTATCACAATGCCCGATGATGCAAATGAAGCTGCTAGGTACACATCTAAGCACCAACTTAGATAGACGTGTTTGTTACAGTTCCGACTCCGAACCTGAACAAAGACCTTCGGACTATATTATTTTGAATGGTATCTACAAGTATTAATGTTGTCGATTAAAAAGCATGTTCCTCCCAGCACGCTCCACTTTTCAAGATCCATTCAACATCATTTGCTTGAGGCGAAGTGAAATTGAACGAGGGACGGAGGAGGAAGGTTGCATTTTGAGTTTTACATCATTCAGACATGATAACATTGCAGAAAACTGCTTGACCAGATACCAGAATCTTTTTGAAGCTGAATTCAACAAGCTGGAAGCTTTCTTCGCTTCTATATCACAAGGTGGTTCAATCAAATTTTCACTTTATTAATTATGTTAAAATCGTTATTTTAATACCAGAAGCATGCATCTCTCGTAACTTTTAGAAAACAACACGGAAAGAAATGAAAACAAAATAATTAAAGACAATGAAAATCAGTTTTCAGATAGTGAAATCGAGAGTCATGCCTTTCCGTCCGTGCTGACTGACTCCATATCGAAGCTTTTGAAGAGGCAAGGTGCGTTGTATCGAGAAAATTTTTCCAAGTGCATGACGAAGATGACGACCTTCTCCGGTTTCCTCATGATTGCCGATATGACTTGCAGGTCATTCGACTTCTACAAAGAAGTTAGCGAAATTAAACCTGAAATTGTTCGTAGAGTATATTCATTTAGCAGTGCGCTCCCTTCCGGAATCGATAGAGGAACAGATTGCAGAGTTCAGAAGCATCGTTGATCACTTATACAAATCAAACAAATCACATCTAGAGTTCGCTGAAGTCGCGATGTCATCCGCAGAGAATGTTCTTAAATATTTTAACAAGAAAAATGAGTTAAATCTTCAGATTCGTAATTATCTAGCAAATATGAAAAGCACGAATTTCAACCATGGAATACTGTGCTCAAATTACAATTTCGTGTTGTCAGTTTTTACCAAGAGTCTCAAGGATATCTGCGCTGCGTTCACATCCGTAGACTATATAACTGAGTGTGAAAGTAAGTGTATTTTCATCCCTCAGTTTTGTATCGAGTTGGGTATCTAAAACGGTAGTAAAGTGCATATCTCATTTGTCTAACCCACAGCTGTTGTTAATCGCTCGTATCGAGGGCGCTGATGCAAAAATTGCGTATTTTTCAGGTAATCTCTCTAAGATCCTTAGCGCCTACAAGAGATCGGGAACTTTAGAACTGGTGAAGTTATGCAACGATGCGTGTGCCTCAATGGCGATGAATCAACTCAATGAAAAGAAGAGATTCAAGAACAGCATTAATGAACTGTGCGGGTAAGACTTCACTTCTATATTCAGCCCCTGTAATCATCCTCTGATAGGTGCATCGTACAAGTAATGGACTATATCGTGAAATCATCAGTCCCTGAAGATGAAGCACTGTCGTACTTCCCAGATATTCAACTAATAACATGGTTCATGTCACTTACATATAATATTTCTAGTTTAACATGTCTGCTTTTCAGTCCCGTACCGGAGGAGAAAACCATCGAAGTGATAACTTCAAAAATGGAAGATGTAAAAGTGGATTTGGATGAAGATTGCTTCTGAATTCTTGTTTATGTTTATATTATTATTATTCTTGTCAACATTTCCGCTGTACCTACTTCCTAAATATGTCAATTTCTACCTTTGTGTGGCATTTCCGATGAAATATTTAGATATGCGCGTCCCTGCAGAACACGGAAGAGAGTGTACAATTTGTCTATGTTCACTAATTCTATGGAACAATACATATTGTTACTTTGCTTTTTCACCCAAGTGCCCGCCTGGGAAGCATGATTTGTGATTGAGGTACGTGCGCCTGCCCTTGTTCTTCACAAGGTACAGGGGGTAACGGTATGGTCGCAAGTTGTAGCGTAGCATTCGGGCACACTCTTGCCCCCTCCTCGCACTTGTCTGTCTCCTCCATAGACAAGGGCTAAGGAAGAGGTTTGAGATGAAGCCAGTACCAAGTGATGCCCTCCTATTATCTCAACATTTTCTCTCGGAGATGGGCGCTCTTTCGAGTGTTCGTAGTGTCCAAAGTCCGTGGTGTTAAGGGTAAAGAAAGGGGGGAAAAGGTGGTCTGATGGAAGCGATCGCCCCATTGATGATCACTTCCACACCACTCCTATCCCCTCTACCTTGTCCAGTAGACATCAACTGATGTCTACCCTTAAAAGGCTCTGGTGGGGGTCAGAAGCAAATTACTTTCGAAAATGCTTCACGATTCGAATTGAACCACCGCCCGGAAAGGAGCAATCTAAATAGAGAAGAAAAGGTTGCACATAGAGTGATTGATCTCTTGTTCTTTCGGTGCATTGCACTGGATCATTTACGCCAGTTGTTCGCTTTTCGTCGTCTCCTCAATTGCCATGAAACGTCTTTCCACTTCCTTCTTCATTGTAATAACTGCAATATCTTCCAGGAGCATCCTCAACAAGGGACAAACATGGGACTCGGCCTGGAGGATCCGTATACGCAGGTACTGTATTATCATGTTTACTAGGGTTGTAAAACGGTTATTTTATGGATTTTTCATTCGTCTAATTCCGTCGGAGCGGTTGTCTATTACACGACAGAGACGGCAGTTCCTCGGTGATTAGACGAACGAGGAATGCACTTCCTCGCTTAAAGTTATCGCTTTAGAAACTAATATTTATTTTTCATACGCTGCTCTGTCTGTGATCACCCATATTTATCACGTGCATTTCACAGACACAAAAAAAGGAAACGAAACTGTCGCATTAACGAACAACAGCTTAAAACTGTCCCCTCTGACAGAATAACTGCCGCTGATAACATAAACTGTCGGGCTTCAATCTGACAGTTTCAATGATTGTTCTTTTCAGAGACATGCGTTCATAGCATGTTGTAGGTAGCTCTTACTCAAAGGTTACTGGAATGACAGTTATTAGTTAGCGCTACTTGAGTATTTCATTCAGAAGCTGCCGACAATCGATGAGCTCCGTGCGTGCATCCCCAAGGAAGTCTTCCATAAGAGCGTTGTCAAGTCACTCGCATATTGGGTACGAAACCATACTATACTATTATTCCATCATTAATTACTGATTGCTTACGAGTAACCATTTTGTAAATACTTACATTTCTCATTCATCTAATCCGCTTGGAGTTTTTGACTATCTCTCGTAGAGACAATAGCTTCGCGGATATTAGACAAATTAGAAATGCACATTAGTACCGTCTTAAAAACATTAGTATTTGCCTAAACTGTCATGTTCCAGTTCTTCGACATGACCCTTGTGTACGCCCTGTACAAATTGGTGCCCGTCTTCGAACAGGCCGGTATTCTGGGACTATTCGTATGGTGCGTGAGGTTTATTCAACAGTGATTTTGTTTGAGAGTTCATTTTATGGCTTTTTGATTTACCGCAATATCATTATGAAAACATGAAGTTGATTTAAATGCCAGCTAAATCTTTCTCATAATGACAGTCCTACAATAAATTGTAAAAAAAAGAAAATTGGACGAGGATTATACGCCGATTGGTGATCGTGATTCAGGATCTTGCTCCAGGGCACTGCTCTGACTGCAATCTTTGTTATTGGACACGATTGTGGACACGGATCCTTCTCCAACTACACATGGTTGAATGATATCGTCGGACATCTCACTCATGGTAATTACAAGTTTGTAATGCATTCCAACCGAACAGTCGTTCCTGCCTATTTACCTCATTGTTGAAACATATCCTGAATCATCCTGAGGTCAAAGAATCAACAAGCTAGCACGCAAAAATGAGAGCAGAGTAGGCTATGAACTTAACTAGCGCACGTACGGGTATAACAGTTCCGCTAGGACGCAGAATGCGAATCACACATTTTGCCTTTGTTGAATGCTCTGTATGTGACAAAAGATGTGTAGCGCATGCAGTGCATTGCAACATTGTGTGACATACCCTATTTGCGCCGTAACGGTGCATCTGTCATATGGTGCATCTGTCATATGGTGCATCTGTCCATTTCACCCTTATGACGCAAATGTCCAAGACATTCTTGTCTTGCACCCTAGCACATGATATGATCCTGAGTTTTAGTCCTTCTTTCACATAAACATCTATCAGCAGAACTGGAATCGAAAATCGACGCACAGCGTGCCGAAAAGTGGAACATCCGACTGTTGCAGCGCATCAATATCGCGCACATTCGTGAAACCGCGACGGGTCCCGTTGAAGGCACAGTGGG